>BGPR01014202.1:18147-35113 GCA_013235015.1 Araneus ventricosus | reverse complement strand
ATGAAGAACTTATAAATTAATTCTTTTACTTGTAAACCAATTTGTCTTTCAATGGAGATTCTCTTTCAGCAATTTTACGGAGCAAGTAAAATTAAGATTCCAGTTCCACCGCACACACAAAGAGAAACACAGACAACCGTGAATAAGGAACAGGCCCGTGATTTTGGAAAAAAGGGCAATCTATGGCAGAAACGAAGCATATAAAGCCAAAACCGGACCCCATCTAGCGTTCCTCGGAAAGATCGGGGCCGGCGCTTTCTCCAGAGAAGACTCGCCAATAAATAACGGCTCTTTTGCACTTAAGAAAAGAAAAAGAGAGAGAAAAAAAAAGTAGCCGAAATTCCGAAGTCGCGTTCTCGGAAAAACGCGGCGAGAACTGAAAGGCGGGGAGAAGGGGAGAGGGAGGAAGGGCGTGGAATGCGAATCAATGGCTTTGATTCTCGCGCCCCTGGAAGCGGACCTTTAACCTCCCCCCTTGGGAAAGAACGTAAAAAGGAAAAAGGGGGGCGCACGAATGCGATTCTCGGAGGCCCCACCCACCCGTCTCTCTTGGGTGTGACGACCCGAGAAGTATCTCCGATGGGGATTTTTACGCGAAAGCTCAGAATGAATTTTCTTTATAGAAAAGATAAAACGTTTTTTCAAAAAATCATAATATTTAAAGAACATAAATGATACATTAATCGTTAAAAGGTGCTATTTTTCTTCTTTCTTGTCGCACTTAAAAATTTATAATAGTATGATGAGTAATGAAAGAGGTAAGCATCAGTGGCGAATCCAGGGGGGTATCGGGCCGCAGCCCCCCCCCCCCAGGGGGGAACCAAAATTCTTGATTTTATTTAAAATCACTACAACTGATTGATCTTAATTTTCATTTTAAAAGAATAGTAATAAAATCGTGACAACACTGCTTTCTGGCTTGACAGGCTCGAAAATTTTCCTACTTTTCTAGTCGTTCCACTTGTGTTTGTAGCGTTGACGCGGTCGAAAACATTTTTTGGCCAGTTATTTTATTGTATTTTTTATTAAACTATCGAAAGTATTGTATTGTCCTTAGCGATTCTTATTGTCAGGTGAGGAAAGTCTGTAAAGTTCAAGTGTTTTGGTTTACATAAGCCATGAGGTTTGACATTCGTCACTACGATACAAAATTTTTTATGACCTCAGTCTCCCCCACCCCCCAGACCCGAATCCTGGATTCGCCACTGGTAAGGATTAATACTTTTCCTTAAATACTTTTAAAAAATCAATCTCCAATGGTCAGAATTAAATCATTTAGCAGAAACCGATATGAGAATTAAATGTTTTATCAGGAAAAAAAAAGGGGGGGGGGATGTCAGCTCAGAAATGAGAATTCATACGAAAGATTTTTTCAAATAAAATGAATCCATAAAAAAAATGTATTTCACCTTCAATTGATTTAAACAACTAACTTGACGCCTGAAGATAATATTTCACAATTTACAAGTTCATAATAAAAGAAAAAAATTCTGGAGTAAGCTGGAGATGTACATAAATAAAATAGTTGTAATAGTTAATAATATTTAATTACTAATATAATAGCCCAGATCTGTCTCTCACCGATCCGGTAACGCTCTGACGTCACCAACAATAAAACTCACACTATAGCACTGGGAGACGTTAAACAGCATTATTTCATTGTTAGCGAATCTAAATGTCAGTAATTTTAAATTTAAAAAAGTAATTGTTGTTCTAATTTCAAATTTAATAGCGCTAAAATAGTGAAATAAAATTTGTTATCGATTGATATAAAATTTGTCTCGCTATGATCTATAGTTCCCGAGAAATTTTAAATTATATTAATCATATATTTCAAATTAATTTCGTGTTTTAATAGAAAGCAGTAAATAACGTCAGTGATATATCATGCGCGTGATATAGTTTGTTTATGTTTATTTTAATTGTTTTCAATCAATGCTAAAGATTTCTCTCGCGCATATATCTATTTAAACACGTCAAATTTGACGGGAAATTTCTCGAATGAAGAGGCACCCGTCATACCATGACGGGTGATTTTCTAGTAGTTTAATAGTACTTCAACAAAATAGTTAGAAATAAAACAAATAAAGCGTGATCAGAATCGTTTTACTTCCCCGTTTCACTTTGATTTCCGTCCCTTTTTTTTCTTGGCTGAAAATCCTCGAAGTAAAAGCTTTACCTTTAAAGTTGTTCTTTCTGTAATTGTTTTAATATATTATTATATAAGTTTTCTTATTTTCTGTCATTAATTTGTTTATTTCCTGAATATTTTAAATGGTTCAAAAAATGAAGGAGACACGATGTACCTGGAAAAAAAAAATAGGATTGCAGTGGTTTCGACGGCGAAAATTTGCTGCATCAATCAATTTACACCTTACAAAAAAGTTAACAAAAACCAAATTCAAGGAGAGTGCATCTCAACCAAAATTCTTTTTAAAAAAATCGTATAGCAACGCAATTACACACTCTTACAAATAGATGTTGCTTCTTGATTGGAATCTATATACAGTGGCTCCCAAAAGTGTTCGCAACTTACAATTTTTAATGAAATACGGCTCTATCCATTAATTAAAATTAATATTTCAGAATAATATTTAATACTAAGATCTATAATCTATTCTTAACAAAAATACATGAAATATTTTAAAAACATAGTAAAACTTTATTTTTAAGAAATCAATAATCAAAAAGTAGCAAAAACTTTATCTCACAAAAGTCTTCGTACACTTTAAAAAAATCTCTACATATTAGTAAATTTTCTAATTTTTCGTTAAATTAATATTTAGCAGGATATCTTTTAGCATCCACAACAGCTTTCAAACTTTTGGGAATAGATTTCACTATTTTTTGTAATTTCTGCATCAATGTTCATCCATTCTTCCATCATTACTGTTTTTTGTTCGCTTTTTGTTTTAATGTCGCGTTTTCATACTCTAACCTGCAGTTCTCTTCAAATACGTTCTATTGGGTTTAAATCTGGTGATTGAGGTGGTGTTCTCAAATTTTGTGGACAATTATAGAGACACCAGAGGCGAACGTTGAGAGCCGTGTGCTTAGGATCGTTATCTTGATTTTAAAAAAGTTGTTTCCAATACTCAAATTTTGGGCTGATAATTTTAAATTGTATCTTAAAATATTTAAATAAAGAGCACGATTCATTATTCTATCAATAAATACAAAATTACCTAGTCCTGATGCTGACATGCACCCCCACACAAGGACACCTCCACCGCCATACTTAACTGTTCCAACAAAGTTCTTGGGATTAAGTTCCTTATTTTTTCTTCTCCATACCATTATACGTCCATCGGAACCAAAAATGTAAAATTTGCTTTGATCTGCAAATAAGACATTATTCCAATACGTTTCGGGTTTATTTAACATTGATTTTGTGAAGGAAAGCCTAAGCTTTCTGTTTTTCGCACTAACAAAAAATTTTCTACGAGCAGAACGCCCATTTACATCAGCTCCTCTGAGAACTCGTCGAACAGTTTCAGGTGAAATTGAAGTAGAAAATTTTTCATTAAATTCTGCAGAAACTTTTAAAGCATTCAAACGTGGGTTTTTCACAAATTTTCTAATTAAAAACCTCAGATCACGTTTTGTCAACTTTGCCGGTCGACCTTTTCTTACCTTGTTTCCGATCTGACTCTCTTCTTTAAAGCGTTTTATCACATACTGAACTGTAGAATGGGATAAGTTAACTAATTTAGCGATATTCCGAACTGATTTACCACTACTATGATGAAAAATAATAAATTTTCGAATGCTGATTGTTGTTTCTTTACGAGACGATAATTTAAATTATGAATTTATCCAAAAATATTTCAGTTTACGAAGACTTTTGTAAGATAAAGTTTTTGTTACTTTTTGGTTATTGATTTTTTAAAAATAAAGGGTTTTACTATGTTTTTGAAATATTCCATGTAGTTTTGTTAAGAATAGATTATAGATCTTATTAATAAATGCCTATTCTGAAATATTAATTTTAATTAATGGGTAGAGCCCTATTTCATTGAAAATTTTAAATGTACGAACACATTTGGGAGCCACTATATATAAGAGAGGAAAGTATTGAGTTTGTTTTTTGGTTCTTTATGCACGTCCACACCGTTGGACTTACGACGACAAAATTTAGCCCAGTGATGGATTAGCACAAGAGGGAGCTAACGCCGTAAAAAATATTTTAAAATTCGAATTAGATTTTTAGTTATTTAATTAAATAATAAAAATTAAGCTGTTTTTAGACGTTTTTCGCCAATAACTTCTGAAATACTTATGGTACGAAAATTATTTTTACATCACCTCAAAGAGCAAAAAATTATTTTTTTAACCTTCCTGGCGCGCGCACTTGCATTGTGCATCGTATTACATATTTGTATCGTTCTTTTATAAATTTAAATGCAATTTTTATTTATAAAATCTTTGTTTACTATTAAGATAATAAATACAGATAATATAAAAAAATTGTATTAATTTTTTGTAAAATAACACGATGTATATATGGAATACGATGCACTGTATGTCTTAAAATGTGCGTAGGCGCGCCCGCTGGAAGGTTAATGATACCAATTTAATTGTTGTACAATTTTTCTCAAACTGTAATTAACGTTTCAAAATCCATTTTAATCTCGAATTGCAACAATGCTTTTAAAGTTATAAAATAAAATTCAAACTAATTTATTGTTTCATCAAATCCTTTATTTACGTGTTTTTACCACTGTTACAGCTAAGAAAATATTGCTTTTTTTTGGTCAAGGTAGACTTTTTACTTCCGAGGTTATTTCGTAGCATGCACATAACTTCCGTTTTTATTTCGTAGCTTTTAATATGCATTGAAATTTCCAATGACGTTAGTTTAGTAACTACTCGAAGTTTCGTTTAACTTTCACAAATTTTTGAATGATCCTAATCAGAGTGTGGCTGATTATTTCAGTGTCTATTTACTTTTCTATTTTTTATATTTTGAAAGTTTGTTTCTGGCATGGCAACGTTGTTTAAACAGAGTAGAAAAATGCTATTTCATATTTCAGTTTCAATTCGACTTTATTTATAGTATTAATAGAGAGTATTTATATTTATTTTTTATGTTAGAAGAGTATTAATATTTAGTTTTTATTTTAGAAGAGCATTTATATTTAGTTTATAGAGTAGCAAACACATCCTTAGAGTGGGTGTACAAGTAATAATTTACAGAGAATTTCAAACACACGGAGAGGTTTTGAAAAATTGGGAAAATTGAATTGAAATCCAGCATCCAAAGAAACGGGTTTTCTTTGGTAAATCTTCAGTTGGGAAAAAAAAGTGCCAATCATTCAAACCATACTGTTCTAAGGTGATAAAAGGGCTATATTTGAAAGTTTTAATTCAACAAGAAAAGATTCAGAGTTAAAGATAAAGAGTTAAATTTGTTGGGGAAAAAGTTGGTGACAATATTTTTAGGGGGGGGAAACAACAACAACAAAAAAAGAAACAGGAGGCCGGTATATGAAAAAATATGGATCCCGAGCAACGCCGGGTTTTCAGCTAGTATATATGTTACAGAAAAAGTTTGAAATCCGGCATTCTATAGAATGCCTAGGCATTGTATATAATGCCTAAAACTAGCCGGCAATGTATGAAACGATTTGTATTTCATACATTTCCTAGGCATTCTATAGAATGCCAAATGACAAACCGGCAAAGTATGAAATAAATCGCCGATTTGATTATATAAGAAATAAAGTTAAGTGCAATTCAAAATTAAATTATTTGCTTCCTGGATGTAATAAGTAGATTCACAACTTATTTTGTTTTCTTTAATAAGAAAGGCATAAACTTTGATATGAAAACTTTCATTTTGCTTTACGAATTTTGAATAAAAGATTTTTTAATGTTATTTTTTATTATTTTTTCTAAATAACATTTGTATTTTTGAGGAATGCACGCCTTTTAAATAATAGCTTTATTATGAATTTTTTTTCATACTTTGTGCCTAAATTGCATTTGTCATTCTATAGAATGCCTAGGTATTATATACAATGCCTAGGAAAAGTATATAATAAATCTCATATTTCATACTTTGCCTAAAAACGCTCGGCATTCTATAGAATGCCGGCATTTCACACATTGCCGGTAACATATATATATATTTACTAGCTGATGACCCGGCGTTGGTCGGGATCCATATTTTTCATATGTCTCCTTCCGTTTCTTTTTCTAACAAATATTGTCATTAATTTTCCCCAACAAGCGTAAATCTTCTTTGAATCCTTGTTGCATGCTTAAAACTTTCAAATCTAGCCTTTTTATTACCTTATAACAGTATGGTTTGAATAGAAATGTGAGAAAACAACATTTCTTTAAACAATATATTGTGCAATAACTAATACAACTTTACAATGTACAATTATACTATACAGAATTTACCTGGCGTTGCTAATAAAAAATATAAACTTAAAAATCTTTAGAACGAACAAAATCTTGCCAAAAATATACGTTTCGAAATATATATATATATATATTTTAATTTTGCAAATGCAAAAACTAATAAATTAAAACACAGAAGCACAATATTTCATCTCGAGAGACGTAGCTAATAACTGAGATTATTTTATCTGATCAAAAATATAAAAAAAAAACTTTAGAATAAATAAAAAATTTCTGCCAAAAATACACTTTGCAAAATAAAATATTAAAAGGCAAAAAAGAAGAGAGACAGAAAATGAAAGAACGACTTCCTTAAATTTTCGAATAATTTTATGGAATTTAAAAAAGATTGGACGTGCTGAATACCCAGGCATACTTATAAATAAAATTCATAATGTAAATTGCAGTTCGACGATTACTATTTGAAGATTGAAGTTTAAAAGTAAAAAAAAAAAACAATTTGTGGAAAACCCCTCATAGTTTAGTTTCTCTTAAAGGGAAGCAAAAATTCTGCTCACTGCAATGCTGATATCTTTCTATATCTTAATGATATTTGACTGGATTTTTTACATAAGTTTTATAAATTGCCCTACATACTAACCTGGCTTTGAAGTTATGAAAGAAAAATTACGCTCTGTCTCGCGCATGCGTAGTAAAATATTATTTACTACAACTACTCGTATTTTCTCTAATATTCAAAATGTTTTTTTTTTTCTTTTTCCAAATTTTTACACAATGCTTCTCTAACATATTGTCATTTTTACTTTCTCGTATACGAAGTATACAAAGAGAGAGTATTGTGATCGTCAAAAAAATTTTTCCATGATACAGTAGCTAATACAAAAATCGAAATCCAAACTAAGCGAGCTCCAATGACATCATTCAGAAGCAAGCGAAGTCACGTGACGCTGAGAGCCAATGAAAAGCGACCTCAATCCAAACCATAGTAGGATCCGAAAATATGAGCCGCAAATTTCCTTTCAGCCGCAGTCGGGCTGTTATTGCTCGAATAGTAGGCCTTGACGATCGATATACGCTCAGAAACTCTGTATTTCGACATTTTCAACGAAAAATGAACAACAACAATAAGAGTGCGCATGCTCAAAAAAATCCCAACATGCCCTGAATTCAACCGCCAAGTTTTAACTGAATCTCGCCAACGGTTCAAAAGTTATCAAGGTATTTTTTCATATCTTTTATGTTGTAACGATGTAAATGGGATGTATGAAGTCATTTTTTAAAAGAAAGCGCGGATACAGTTAGAGAACAAGTATTTAGATTTAGCTATCATCAATTAAATATTTTAACAAAAGACAAAAAGCTCTTACGCTGTTTTAAAGTAAGTAGGAAAACATGTTATTATATCCCAAAATAGGAAATTTATTTGGCCACAATTCACTATAATAATTTTAACGTAGGACTACGTTCCTCCCATTGGGGGTCTCAGTAAGGAATTTGATTCACACGTCAAAACGGCACAAAAAACATTGTATGGGAGATCCTCTATATCTCGGCATACAAAATAATAAATAAGACATGAGTTACATTAGAAACATAAATAATGTCTTATTTTAGAGATGAAGGATAAGAACAGAAGTTACAAAAAGAAAATTGAAAATCGGAACTGTAGTTCAGCGACAACTGAGTCGCAAAGGTTGGGCAAAAATACGCATGAATTGGTGACGCGATCCTCTATACCTCGGTAACTACATATGTTAAAAACATTGTACTGACCGTAGAGGCATCTGTATTTCTTGTAAATTTAAAGCGCTATCTACTATTTCAACTTCCACTCTCTGTTTACCTTTGCCGGGAAAATCCCCGTCGTATGTCAGAAATAACTGCGCACTAGCAGATACGTGTTGTTGTGTTGGTTGTTCATTTATTAAGGGATTTATTTTCGTAATGACTGATTTTATTCATCATATGAATTACATAATCCTCTCAATCACCATAACATAACTAATGTCTTATTTTAGAGACAACAGAAGTAATCCTACTCATTTAACATCAGCGGCTGTTTCAAACAGACAGCCTCCGTCATTTTTGGACAAAATCCGTAAACGGGAAGTCTGTGTGTTCGAGGTCATGCGAACGCTATAACTCAAAAACTTGAAAAGCCATATGGATAAAATTTTAAACCGATTAAAACGAAATTTGGGCACAGATCTATAATTACTTTCTCGTATACGAAGTATACAAAGAGAAAGTATCGTAATCGTCAAAAAACTCGAACTCGAGATTTTGACGGATCTCCACGTTTTAGACTTCCCTGAATCCGAAAAACACAATTTGGGAATTATGTTTGTCTGTGTGTGTATCTGTGAACACGATAACTCTATAACTATTAGAGATAAAGGGATGAAATTTGGTATGTAGTCTTTAAACATAATTTGTAGGTTTCTATCAAATTTTGAACAAAATCCATCGGCGGAAAGTCTGTCTGTCTGTATGTCCGCGGTCATGCGAACGCTATAATTCAAAAACTTGAATAGCTAGATGGATAAAATTTCGTACAGAGTTTTATAATTATTAATGTAGGTCCGTATCAAATTTTGGACCAAATCCGTCGAAAGGTTGACTGTCTGTCGGACTGCATAATCGCATCTCCAACGAGTCCGCTCTCTCCACGCGCATGCGTATTGAACGCAATCTTCTGTGCACGATATTTATTGACTAATGCTTGGCGCTTTTTTTTCATCCGATTCTCCATACGCATGCGTACTTGGTAGCAATCTGTGCACGCGGAAGGATTGTCCTTGAGCCAAGAAAGAGTAGAAATCGGTATTCATTTAATCGGAACGCATCTTTTCGAATTTGATTTTTTACCTAAATATTTTCTGATAGTCATTGGACCCTGGGTTACAATAGGTTCGAATTTTTTTATCGACGCGGGGGGGAGGGAAAATAGCACCTTTTTCGAGAAGTATACGAGAAAGTTTAGGGGAGACCACTCCCGCTGGTTTTTTATTAAAATAGTTTAAAGATCAGGTGAGGAGCATATTTTTTTGTTGTTGCCAAAGGTTGCCTAGATTGGACCACAAGCAGTTGCAAAAATTGGACCGGTAAATGAATGGGATTATTATTTTAAACTACAGGGATGGTCCAGAAAGCAGTTTATCACCAATAGTAGTCCTCAAATTGGAAATGGAACAAGTCAAAGTAAAAAATAAATAAATAAAAATAAAATAAGAACAATAAAAGGACGCTAAAGCCATTAAATGATGGTTCAAAAAATATAAAAACTTAGAATACGTATCATTTGTGAGAAGCAAAATTAGAAGAAAAAATGACTCGGTACATAAAATGTCACACTTGGGCTCATGCATTATGTGCTGGTGTGAATTTTAGAATCAAAAAATATTTTTGCTTTAATTGTGCTTAAAGAAATGGGTAGTCCAATTTGGGTAATCAGTGGTCCAATCTAGGCAACCAGTTTCCTTGCTTGGACCGATGACACATTTTTTTACGCTGTTTTCTTTCTAAATTTCCCCCTTATTAAAAGTGATCCGATGACACATTTTTCTACGCAGTTTTCTTTTTAAATTTCCCCCATATTAAAAGTGATCCGATGACACATTTTTTTACGCAGTTTTCTTTTTAAATTTGCCCCTTATTAAAAGTGATAAGAAGATAAATAAACGACAAAAAATTCTACTACTTGCTTTTCATTAAATTCCCTTCTCCATCAAAAATTTTTAACCATCATTGACTTCAAATGTTAAACTCGCGATTCCTTTTCTGATGTAAAAAATATTCGAAATCTCATTTTCATCCGAAAACTTCTATTGGGACACCAAAATTGGAAACAAATATGAAAACGAAGTATAATTACACATAAAAAGGTCAATTTCAAACCACTCAGCTAAATGTCAATAAATGTTTTAAGTCGAGTTTATTTTCTTAATAGCTACGTAGGCTTTGTTTCCATTATTTTGCTCTACGATATCCCACATCAGGTCATGATCCGCAGTTTCAAGAGCCCTATCTAGGTGTATTATAGTAAACCAGTGGGAGTGGCCTCCCCTAAACTTTCTCGTATACTGCTCAAAAATTTGTCATTTCCCCTCCCCTTGCGTGGATAAAAAAAAATCGAACCTACTGTAATCCAGAATGCAACGAATATCAGGAGGTTTTTCATTGCAGATTATAGCGATTGTAAAATATTTACGTAAAGAATCAAATTCAAAGAGATGCGTAGCGATTAAATGCGAACCAATTTTCCACTCTTGCCGTCTCAAGGACAAAGTGACGTAATCCTTCCGCGTGGAGATTGCTACCAGTACGCATGCGCATGGAGTTCGTGTCAAAAGTGAACAAGTATGCGATTATACAGACCGACAGATAGTCAGTTCGTTGACGGATTTGGCCCAAAATTTTATACGCACCTACATTCATGACGATAAAACTGTGTACATAATTTTAACCATCTAGGTATTCAAGTTTTTGAGTTATAGAGTTCGCATAACCGCTGACATACAGACAGACAGACTTCCCGCTGACGGATTTTGTCCAAAACTTGACAGAAACCTACAAATGATGTTTAAAGACCACATACCAAATTTCATCCCCGCAGCTCTAATAGTTTTCGAGTGATCGTGTTCACAGACATAATTCCAAAATTGTGTTTTTCGGACTCGGGGAGATTTAAAACGTGGAGATTCGTCAAAATCTCGAGATCGAATTTTTTGACGATTACAGTACTTTCTCTTCGTATACGAGAAAGCAAAAATTCATGTAAGCAAGTAAAAGAGCTGGAAAACGCTCACTGTGCAGACATGCAAATCTCCATTAGCTGCATTTCTGCCAGTTTTAAAGGATATTCATACAATTCGATATTCAGTTAATTAAATAATTCACAAATTGCGTCTCTGAAGCTTTCAAAGAAGAAATTTCAATAATTTTTAATTAAAAATTTAAGTTCAAAACTAATATTAAAAATTAATTTTTTTACCAAAATCCTTACTACACGTTGCGGCTGAAAAATAAAAAAATGTACAATATAGAGTTATTCATACAGGGTGACAATTAATGAGCTATATGAAAAAAAAAAAAAAACCCACCTTGATAACTTTTGAAACATTGGCGAGATTCAGTTAAAACTTGGCGACTGAATGCAGGGCATGTTGGGATTTTTTTGGAGCATGCGCACTCTTATTGTTGATGCTAATTTTTCGTTGAAAATGTCGAAATACAGAGTTTCTGAGCGTATATTGATCGTCAAGGCCTACTATTCGAGCAATAACAGCCCAACTGCGGCTCAAAGGAAATTTGTGACCGAGTATTGTAGACCGGGGGCTAGTTGGCCATAGAGGCACGTTGGGCCATTTGCGATATTTTTAATACTTTTCGGTATTTAATGCTGCCATTCCAGACAAGTGTGTATTACCCCACCTTCCTTCTTCCACATCAGCCTCATTGAAGAAGTAGTGTTCATTAAAGAACCAGCCAGAATTTTCGAATTTTTGTTAAGTTGAGTAAATTTTCACACTTAAGAATAATCGTTTTTTTCTTCGCTTGAAATGCTGTCAGATTAAATCACTACATTAATAAGTAACAAAAATGGCGATATGGGGCTAGTTGCTATGGGACCATTTCGCTTGGGGCACGTTGGCCCTCGCTGCTACACAGGGTTTATCAGGATGTGCGTTATAGAAATATCTCTGAATATGTGGGATGGAATTGTACCAGATTTATTATGCAAAACACTAGTTATGAAAAACCATGCGTACTCAATTTTGATCATAATCGCACAATAATATTTGACGATGACCATAAAAGCTGTATCTTAGTTTCTAGTGAATAGAAATGCACAAAATTTGTATATAATACACATAATGTGGATAACAACACAACTACGTTACGTAATTTAATAAAGTATAATAATATAGAAGAATATTTTGTGATAGTCGCTTCAAGTTAGTAGTGGCTCAACTTACCCCGAAGTCGGGGCAGGTCGGGCCAAGCGACTTGGTGTCAGTTTGAGGTTTTAAATTAATACTGATAGTTAATATATTCAAATTTTACAATGGCGAATTATTTCTGAAGGTTCACAAATAGTTTCAGCTTTAAAAAATTATAAAAATTCTTAATTCCCTTTTTTAAAAAATTCTTAGAAGAAAAAACAGCCCAACTACCCCCGGTCTACCCTACAAGCTGAAGACAACCGAGTGTTATAACAATCAAAAATGTGATTGAAAAGTTCGAGAGAACTGGTAGTGTCGATGTCTCGACACTTCAGCAATTTTTGCAGAATTTTGCTCTTGGTCTGCGCCACGTCATAGCCATTGATGGCAAGCATATCGAACATGTCACAAACTGAATCCGAATACCTGTAGTTACTTTTAAAATTTGAATAAAATTCTTGAACTCAGTAGTTTTTGAAAATTTTATTTTTTATTTCATATAGCTCAATAGTTGTCACCTTGCATATCACTGAAAAGACAACCCAGAGCTTAGACCAGGCACGTGAATAAGGAGTTAATCAATTCAAAGCACCTACTATCGGTCGAGCAGGGACAGTTTCAGCATCGATAAAACGCGCCATCAGACACCCGTGTACGACAGGTAACCGTTTTTATTTACTTTGAACACGGATCCTAATAAAAAGGGCGGCGGGGCTGTTGACATTCTGGGAACCATGCGGCGATTTTAAATGGCCCGCGCAGGTTTCAATTAAGTTTCTTTATTTCGTTCATTTCGTGACGCAGCTGAGCCTTGGAAATTTTTCCAGTGGAAAAATTCGTGCAGACACGTGTGGAAGTGGGGATAGGAGACGGATATCCGGGAGATTCCGGCTCAGGACAGCACTCGTAACCGAAGAAATGAATATTGGAAAAAGAATCATTGCCAATGAGAAATGCAACATTGCTGTATTGTCAGCTGGAACAACAGATGGATTTTTCTCGTTTCCCTTGAAAGACACCCTACTAACCAACCCCATGGAAAGCAGCAATTTATACTGTTGCCATTTTTCGTTAGAAATCACACCAAGAACGGCAATAATCAAAACACTGCCTTTATGGTTAATTAACTCATTGTTTGTTAAACGCTAAATTTATGCAACCACCAATTTTATAATCACGGATTTAATCCACCAATAGTTCTCTTATCACACATGATATTGATAAAAGTACAGATAAATCAATAGTTAATTTTTTAACTGTTTAAGGCGACCAAAATAATTTTTTTTTTTAATTTTCAGCTAATCCATTTGAAATTTTGCAAGCATTAATAGGAGCACTATATAAGAAAACACACAAAATTTCACTGCAATATATTTATTTATATCTGAGTCATGGGTATAAATGAAATTTTCAATAAATAATAGCCCTTATAGTAAATTTTCCAGGTGTCCCAAAATTACTCGAAATCATTCTTATTTTTTAAATTAGTTACTCGAACCCTTTTCAAACAAAATTTGGGATAAATTTTTATGTTTCAGAAATGAATTTCAAAACGAATACACATAATAA
The DNA here is from genome assembly GCA_013235015.1 of Araneus ventricosus. NCBI lineage: Eukaryota > Metazoa > Arthropoda > Arachnida > Araneae > Araneidae > Araneus > Araneus ventricosus. The sequence continues at coordinate 21,230 of BGPR01014202.1, read as the reverse complement.
CTCGATACTCTTTATTTTGGAAAAAATTATGCCCAATATTTTATATGGAAGAAAATATTTACATTTTAATAACAAAATAACTTCTATATGAATGCCAAAATTTCTTCTCCATATATGTCTTTATACTTATATAAAATGTTAAGAAATTTGAATAAAAGTTGAAGCGCCTGGAACATTTAATATAAAGGCCATTGATTGTTATTAAAAATTACATTTATGCCTTTAACTCAATATATATATATATATATGTATGTAATAATCTCAATTTTATTCCAAATTCTAATATTACATATTTTAAAATCTTAATGTATTCCAAAATCACTTTTCTAAAACTCCAGTTTCGTTCTTGTCCCGCGCTGGAGATATATTAAATCTCTCATTTTGGCATATTTATCACTAAAAGAATATTTAATTGCTTTCACGTGCCCACAGAAAATCATGACGGTGTCTCTTTGGCACCAGACTTTTTCCCTGAAACGCCACGTAACTTATTAAAAATACCCAATATTCCCTTCACTTTGATCACGTGTCAATATGTTATTCCCTTAGCTGAGAGAATAAAGGGATTTTTCTGTTCACTTTCGCTTGTAACCTAAACGGAGATGCACGTATATCCACCACTCTCCTACTGATAATAAAATAAGAGGTAGTTATTTGCTCGGCCTGTTTATTTTCAACGACTACAACCACGGATACGTTATATATATATATATATATATATAATGTTTTCGTGGTTGTAGTCATTATTATCCGAGTCGAGTTATTAACTAATTTTCTTTTATTATCCAAATATTTAAGTCATTTTTAAAGAGAGTGGCAGACATACATGCATCTTAGTTTCAGTTTTCAAGTCAAAAGAGAACAGAAAATCCCTGCATTTTCTCAGGTAGGGATTTAACATATAGACACGTGAACAAAGTGAAGGGAATAATACCTATTTTTAGTAAATTACGTAAGTGTTTTAGGGAAAAGTATGGCGCCAACAACTCGCTGATTTCGCGTTTTATGTGGGGGCGTGGAAGTAATTGGAATATTCTTTTAGTAATAAATATGCCAAAACGCGGGATTTAATATACCTCCAGCGCGGGAAATAAAACGAAACTGTAGTTTAAAAAAAGTGATTTTGGAATGCATTAAGACTTTAAAATATATAATATTAGAATTTAAAGCAAAATTAAGCCAGATTATTACATATATATATTGGAGTGCAATTTTGTGTCTTGCCTTATATAGTGCTCCTATTATTGCCTGCAAAATCTGAAATTGATTAGTTGAAATTCAAAAAACTGATTTTGAAGGTCCCTGGTTGCCTTAAATACAAAAGGCCAAGTATTGTGATAATGATACCGGTCTAAATTTTCATTAATAATAGCAATAGAGCCATCCCATTCAGGAATCATTAGCTCTGAAGACTCAAGAATTCATTCAATTTCAGATGAATTATTGAATCTCCATAAATACCGAAAAATTTTACCACAAAATTAATAATAAAATTAACTATAAATTCTTGTTCGAAATTTGGGACTATATTAATTCAAGTATGAAAAGTAATATCATTCTCCGAATATTAGATTAGGACTTGATATTAACTTTTGTTGCAACAAACTTATATATAAGGACTTATTTTGAAAGGATGTCTCTGTCACTTGAGACGTTGTCTCATATCTCAAGACAAAAGTCAGCATTTCTTCATTTACTCATGTACAAAAAAATCCACACCAACTCAAATAGAATCAAGTCATCTTTAAGGGCATCAGCATAATTCTCTCATAAGCGATTCTGTTATCATTTAATATATTTATCATGATAATTATATTTAATTATGTATTAATACCTTTTGATTGCATTCGAGCGTCAGGTATAGTTGCGGGGAAAAAAAAGGAGCCACCCCGCATTATTTTGAGGTCGTTCATCTCATATTAAAACGAAAGGTACCAATTTTCAGGAAATAAGGTCTAGTAAAAGGTTTCATGTTTAAAATTTTCATAAGGGGTCATATAGATATTTATAATAGCACTAAATTCGAAATATCCAAAGGAAGCAAACATTTTTCTTAATAAATTTCAAAACTACATCGAATAGCAAGTTACTTCATCCTAACCTTTTTTGTTTCGAAATTATAAGCAAATAAAATTTTGAATATCTAATGTTAAAGTAAAATTTGGAATTTTCATTGATATCTTGAGAAAAAATAAAACTATTGACCTAGAATTTTTTTATTTAATAATATACATTATTCTACACATTTTACATGTTCACTTTTTATTTTAAAGTAATTTTCAGCACATGAAATATTTTATCAAAATTGATTTTTAAATTTTTTTGAATAACAACGCCTATAAATTTTAACAGTTATCGAGGCAAATGGACATTTGATACGCCTATGCAACATTTCAGCACATTTGTACGAGTAGTTTTGAAGTTACATTACATTTTCTATTTTCGCTGTAAAAAGGTCCGCTTAAAGGGGCATCATATATTTCAAAAACGTTTTTATTATTAAATATAATCATTACACCACTTCATTTTATAAAATTCAAATATATAAACGTTTAACCATTTATACATAAAATTAAAATTTTATAAATTAAAGTGGTGTAGTATTTAATTTAAATCATTAATATACGAAGAATTAGATAATACCAATACCCTATCGACTTAGAAAGAAAATAAATGAAAAACAGTGAAAGTCACAATAAACCTCAACCAGTTATTAATGTAAATACACATACTAACATTTCAGTAATGCAACAAATATTCCCTTTTATTCGATTACTTCCAATCATGCAAAAAAGGCTATGTAAATAATTATGCATTATTAAAATTTTAACACTTTGTGATAAAAATTTATTCAGGCGAAAGTGAAAATTATACAAAATTTCCAGAGCTATTGGATGTCATGATTTTTGAAGGACAAAGTAAAATTTTTTGGACAAAAGCTGTGCTCCACAGAACTTTTTTACGCATCAAGTTCGATTGTAAAAAGTTTGAAAAAAGCATTTAAAGTGAGAAATAGTTTAAAATGCTACTACCGACATCTAAATGTAAGCAGAGCAGTGGTGAACCTAAGATTCGTGGCTGGG
>BGPR01014202.1:1867-13147 GCA_013235015.1 Araneus ventricosus | reverse complement strand
AGACCTACAAATTATGTTTAAAGACCACATACCAAATTTCATCCCCGCAGCTCTAATAGTTTTCGAGTTATGGTGTTCACAGACAGACATAATTCCCAAATTGTGTTTTTAGGAATCCGGGAGGTCTAAAACGTGGAGATTCGTCAAAATCTCGAGTTCGAATTTTTTGACGATTACAATACTTTCTCTTTGTATACTTCGTATACGAGAAAGTAAAAACGACTAAGGGGCTCTTTCAATATATGCAAACGTAAAAAGTAGGTCACTTTGTTGAAACTTTTAATTTCAACTGTTAATAGAGCAATGTTCTCTAAGAATATTTGGTGCTTTTCAAACTATACCGTTTGGTGCAATGAAATATTACAAAATAAGAATTCGAGTTGCATGATTTTAAATTAAAACACAATAAAAAATTACATAATATTTTTATACATTATATTCTATATAGTAATAATATAACAGGTAAACAATGCAAACTTTTATATGCATAAATATATTAGTCATTAACTATTAAAAATTTTATAAGAAGTATAGCTATTATTTCTATTAATGATCTGCTGCATGCGATGTGGCATGGAATCTTTGACACTGCTAACGGCATCTTCTTATCCATAACGAAACCGTGAATATATTGATTTCAAGCTCGCAATTTATTTGTCTGTACGAGAAACCAGATTGATAAAGATAGATTATTTGGCCTTCCATTACATTTTATACTCCTCATGGCATATTAGTAAACTAATAAAAAATTCTGATTAATTTCAACGATTAATATTAAAAAAAGCAATCTTAGACATAAAAAGCTTTTGGGCAGCTGCGAAATGACAGACAGATGCTTATTTTCTGAAATATTCTTTTATAAACTAAACAAAAAAAAAGTGTAGTGTTGCTGAACGATACCAAACGATTTTCCTCCAAAAAAAATCGTTTCCACCAAACGATATTTAAAGTCATTTGTAAGTAAATTTTTTACTTTTAGTTTTGTACATATACTAAATCGCTTTCTACCAGTAATAGTCTTAAATTAAAACAATTTATTTATCGAGACATGTTAAGCGTTTATTTAATTTTTTTAAGGCATTTTGTCCAGGTATCATAACACTCTATTTTCCGTACACAAGGAGTTACTATTTGTTTCATTGAATAATGTTTTATTTATTCATACATAAATATATAAATTCATATTTTATAAAGAATTTTTTTTTTATTAAATCAATTTAAGATCCTACAAAACATTTCTAAAACCATAAACGGCCTTCATTTTCCAATTTAATTGGTTTAACAATTTTTCTTATTCTAAAGCATTATCAGAAGACATGCTTTGTTTTACGTTTGTTTTCACAGAATTTTTTTTCCTGTCAGCGAATCCTTTTGTAAAGTTCAGATGCTCCTTTAAGAAAGCGAAAATCATGCTGTTCTGAACGCTTTTGATTATTGCTGCATATTTTAAAAACTACTTGACGGAAATGGTTAAAATTTTGAACAGAGAGGTTTTAGGTCATGCTCCTTCGATGGGCATCAAAATTTTTTTTTGCTTCTATTCAAAAATTTTTAACTTATAAATTTAAAAATTATAAAACATACTTTCGTTTTTTAAACCAGCGGGAGTGGTCTCTCCTAAACTTTCTCGTATACTTCTCTGAAAAGGTGCTGTTTCCCCTCCCCCCGCGTGGATAAAAAAATTCGAACCTATTGTAACCCAGGATCCAATGACTATCAGAAAATATTTAGGTAAAAAATCAAATTCGAAGAGATGCGTTCCGATTAAATGCATACCGATTTCTACTCTTTCTTCGCTCAAGGACAATCCTTCCGCGTGCACAGATTGCTACCAAGTACGCAAGCGCATGGAGAATCGGATGAAAAAAAAGCGCCAAGCAGGAGTCATTAAATATCGTGCACAGAAGATTGCGTCCAATACGCATGCGTGTGGAGATAGCGGACGCGTTGGAGATGCGCTTATACAGACCGACAGACAGTCAACCTTTTGACGGATTTGGCCCAAAATTTTATACGGACTTACATTCATGACGATAAAACTGTCTACGAAATTTTATCCATGTAGCTATTCCAGTTTTTGAATTATAGCGTTCGCATTACCGCGGACATACAGACAGACAAACTTCCCGTTGACGGATTTTGTCCAAAATTTGGTAGAAAGCTACAAATTATGTTTAAAGACCACATACCAAATTTCATCCCCGTAGCTCTAATAGTTTTTGAGTTATCGTGTTCACAGACACACACACAGACATACATAATTCCAAAATTGTGTTTTTCGGAATCAGGGAGGTCTAAAACGTGGAGATTCGTCAAAATCTCGAGTTCGAATTTTTTGACGATTACAATACTTTCTCTTTGTATACTTCGTATACGAGAAAGTAAAAATGCATAGCGTTTGTCTTGTTCATCAAGTATTTTAATATAAAAGAAGAAATATTGGTAAAGATTCTCTCTCTCTCTCTCTCTCTCTCTCATTTTATTTTCAAATATAATCAAAAAACGGGCATGGTCATTTAACATTAGGAATTCCAAATTTCAATTATTCAAAACTCATCAACGTTTACTCAAAATTACCAAATGTTATATGCTGTAGAACTAATTTAATCTGGAGAACCTGGATATGTACTCAAAATTAGATGTTGCCATTTCAAAAAATTGAGTTTGTGTTTATAAAAATATGAAGACGACACCGTGCACGAAAAAATATTATATACACTTTATAGAGGACACATTTCTACAGCGGCAGACATTTACAGTTTTATTGCGCGATAATTAGTGTCGGAATAAAGAGCAGCGTTCGGATACTTTTTGGACGGATTGTACAATGAATCAGCGCAGAATAATGCTGGGTGGGTCCATTTTACTTTCTCGTATAAGAAGTATACAAAGAGAGAGTATTGTGATCGTCAAAAAATTCGAACTCGAGATTTTGACGAATCTTCACGTTTAAGACCTCCCTGAGTACGAAAAACACTATTTTGGAATTATGTCTGTCTGTGAACACGATAACTCGAAAACTATTAGAGCTAAGGGGATGAAATTTTGTATGTGGTCTTTAAATATAATTTGTAGGTTCCTATAAGATTTGGAACAAAATCCGTCAACGGGAAGTCTGTCTGTATGTCCGCCGTCATGTGAACACTATAACTCTAAAACTTTAATCGCTAGATGGATAAAATTGTGTACACAGTTTTCTCGTCATTAATGTAGGTCCGTATAAAATTTTGGGCCAAATCCGTCAAACACGAGTTCAGATTTCATATTTGGTTCAAAATGCACATTGCGACTGTGTGTTGGCGAGCGTTTCGCTTATTTTACTCAAGTTAGTATGGTTGGCGTCTTACCTTGGCGGTCTACGAAAGAAATTGTAGCGAGCCGCAAACATGCGCTTCGGAAATTATGGCAACCCCCTGAACCGAAACTTCGTTCTGACATTCTCCAGATGGAAGGTATGGTGAAATCTTGCGTGATATCTGTAGTAAGATTTCGTTCTCAAAAACGTTAAATAAAGTTGTGGTACCTCAGCGCGCGTAAAAATTGAGGACATACGCAATTTGTTTTGCAAAATATTAAGTTTTGGGGAATTCATGAATTTTATATGTTTCATTGTAAATCACCATTCATAATTTTTTTTCTCAAAATAACCAGGCCTTGGGTAAATGCCCCAAGAATATTTACCTACCCACTGTGTGTTTACGTACCCCACATTACTGGTCCTATGCGAGAAAGTTTCGGGAGGCCACTCCCGCTGGTCTTTTCAGGGAAGTATGAAATTTAGCGATTAGCATTTTAGCGAAATATATTCGCTGTGCAGTTTCTACTTCAAAAACCGGAGATAAATTATAAATACAGAAAAACTTGACTAATCCGAAGATGATGGGACGTGGCACAATGAAAATTTCATTTTCCCAAAAATTCAAATTAGGAAAAATAGGCTCTATAAATAAGTATCGCAAGAGAAAATGACAAATTCTAAACTAAAAATAGCACTAAGGTTTTATCTTTTACCAGTTTTAATAAATAACAAGAAATCTTAATATAAATAAAAGTAATTGTGGCTATGCTTCACATCTCCTCCTCAACCAATGGATTGTTTTCAACCAAATTTTGCACACTTATTATTTAAGACAAGGGGAAGACACTTATGCACTTTTCTAAGTCCAACAGTTAATTAAACAGTGACTTAATTAGAAATTAACCGAAAACTTTTTTCCGCACTAACATCGGAGCAAATTGCTTCACAAAAAATATTTTTATACCATCTTAAAGTTCAAAATTTTCCCAATTTCAATTTTGTACGATTTTTTCCTTCAATTTTTATTATTTTTTCAAATTTTAATTAATTAAATGATTGAATTGACGCTGACGATTTTGAATAAAATTCATAGATTCTCCGTTGCTAGGCAACGGTGAGACTTTGAACTACTCTGCCTTTATTTTTCCGATATTTGTGTTTATTTTGTAAATATTTCTTTATCTATTTATTATTTTCGTGCAATTTTTTCTTTAATTTCAATATTTTTTTCGAAATTTCTTATTCAATGGCTGATGCAGTATATTTTTAATTGAAACGCCCAGTAGTCTGCTTAAGTTTGGAGTTGGCTTAAACATTACACCTCAAACTTAAAAAAATCATAAATTTACATTTCAAAAATATTTAATTTTTCAAGACTTATTTTGGTTTTATCAAGACTTTCAAGGAAGTATCTCGCAGTTTGCGTTGTTTTGATATAATTTTATGAATTTGCAAACTTGGTTTAGAACCGACGGCGAGATCTTTATATAAATAAAAGACATTTTGACTATGCATGTGTTTGTATGTTCCACATCTCCTCCTAAACCACTGAACCGATTCCAACCAAACTTTGCACACTTATTATTTAAGGCAAGAGAAAGATCACTGTCAACCCCAAAAGTTAGTTAAAATTTCAGTTCATAAAAAATTTTAAAAAATTCGGCGCAACTAATTTTACACCTTATTGAATTTCAGAAAATTAGCATATTAGTGACACAAATTTCATTTCCGTACAATTTGTTTCTCTCTTTTTAAAAATTTTTCAAAGTTAAATTTGTAGACAATTTGCACCAATATTTTTTATTGTTGAAGAACAAGAATAATACGAAGAACTGCTGCCATCATACATTAGCAGAATTAAAAGAAAATTTTAAAAGTAGACGATTCACAACGACGATAAACAATTTATATTTGGAACAACTATTGATTTGGTTTATTTTTATGCTTTCAATTAATGAAAAATTAACTATTTAATTAATTCCTTCAAAATATTCATTAAAACCTTTCTTATACTTCAGTATTTGTTAACAAAATTTGAAGTATCTATATAATTAATAACTTATAAAGAAAATTAACTATCGACGGTTTTAAAAATCTTCTGGTTCAATTGATATTTTCATTTTAATTAAAAAAACGTTTCAGATCATAAAAGGATTTTGCGTATTATAATACTTTATATAATAGTTGTTTTTACATTAAAAATATTAGACATGAAAGTATTTTAATCCGGAGCAACGCCGGGCGTATCAGCTAGTTAATAAATAAACAGCAAGTAATTCTAAGAAGTAAAATTAATACATTAACAAGTAAAAACAATAATTAAAATACTTTAATAATTTTACAAATATTAATTTGAGTAAATAATTACGCTAATTAAATACGCAATTGTGCTAAATCAAGATAAACAGCACATTTAACACTTTAGTATGTAATGAAGGATTTTTTTTAAGTGAGCAATTTCTAATTGAATACATTGTACAGCATTAAAGTCATCGACAGAATTAAAGGCATTAAAAAATTACTCTCTTACGATTACTAAGGACCTAAGTTGACTAACGCAAACAATTCATAAATAAAAATAATTAATTTTTAATTTTGACTTCGATCTAACTAAATAAATTCGAGTATAGACCGTATTTTATCGTTATGTTAATAGGAAATTCAACGAACTTAAGAAAAATTCGATTTAAAAAAGTTCAAAGAAGCCATGTTCCACTGTATCTCTAAGTGGAAATACTTTTGTCTGTGTGTCTGTATGTCTGTGAACACGATGACTCGAAAACTGTTAGAGATACAGGGATGAAATTTGGTATGTGATCTTTACACATAATTTGTAGGTTTCTAACAAATTTTGGACAAAATCCGTCCGCGAGAAGTCTGCTGTTTGTCTGTCCGCGGTAATGTGAACACTATAACTCAAAAACTTGAATAGCTAGATGAATAAAATTTGGTACACAGTTTTATCATCATGAATGTAAGTCCGTATAAAATTTTGGGCCAAATCCATTAAAAGGGTTGACTATCTGTCGGTCTGTATAATCGCATACTTATAAAAATTATATCTCCTAACCCTTTTGCTTAGATAAATAAAAATTGGTATGACGATTTCTAATATTAATTATAGATATGTGCTCAAATTTCGTTTCGATCCATTGAAAAAAAGATGTTCAAATTGCATATTTGGTTCAAAATGCCCATTGCGACTGTGTGTTGGCGAGCGTTTCGCTTATTTTACTCAAGTTAGTATAGTTGGCTTTTGACCTTGGCGGTCTACGAAGTATTGTAGCTTCGGAAATTATGGCAACCTCCTGAACCCGAAACTTCGTTCTGACATTCTCCAGATGGCAGGTATGGTGAAATCTTGCATGATATCTATAGTAAGATTTCGATCTCAAAAACTTTAAATAAAGTTGTGGTACCTCAGCGCGCGTAAAAATTGAGAACTTACGCAATTTTTTTAATTGTTATCATTTTCCTTTTACACATAATCATAAAAATGGGCGCAGGTCATTTTAAAATTTCAATGACTCAGAATTTAGGAAGCAAACGGGACAAATAGTATACGGGACGTATGGCAACCCTAGTTAGATGGAAAATGACACCTTTTTGAGAAGTATACGAGAAAGTTTAGGGGAGATCACTCCCGCTGTTTTGGGAAACAACAACCTAATTTTGAAGACTGATAAAGCAATTTCAGAAGAGCAGTGATTATAACTTTATTCATTGGTGTAGGAATGGAATGGAAGTTTCCGTTTAATGGTACAAAAGCCGGTTTCGGCTATGCTGTGCCAAACAAAAGTTAGAATTTTCCTACGTAAATTTCACTTCTATGTTAAAAGATGCTTCAAGTCTAAAATCTTATGTAAAAGGTTAGTGAAAAAGTGTAGGAATGTCACGAGCAGTGACATTTCTTAACAAAACTGAGAAAGAAACATTTCAGTTAAAACAGCGGGAGCGGTCTCCCCTAAACTTTCTCGTATACTTCCCAAAAAGGTGTCATTTTCCCTCTAACTAGGGTTGCCATACGTCCCGTATACTATTTGTCTGAGTCATTGTAAATTTAAAATGACCTGCGCCCATTTTTATGATTATGTGTAAAAGGAAAATGATAACAATTAAAAAAATTGCGTAAGTTCTCAATTTTTACGCGCGCTGAGGTACCACAACTTTATTTAATGCGCAAGATTTCACCATACCCCCATTTGGAGAATGTCAGAACGAAGTTTCAGGTTCAGGGGATTGCCATATATTTTCAGAAGCTACAATTTCCTTCGTAAACCTCCAAGGTCAAACGCCAACCATACTAACTTGAGTAAAATAAGCGAAACGATTGCCAACACACAGTCGTAATGTGCATTTTGAACTAAATATGCAATTTGAACACCTATTTTTTAACCGATTGAGATGAAAATTGGGCACAGATCTATAATTAATGTTAGCATCCGTTACAGCAAGTTTTATTTATATAAGCCAAAAGGCTTATGAGATACAAATATGCGATTATACAGACAGACAGACAGACAGTCAACCCTTTGTCGGATTTGCCCAAAATTTTATACGGGCCTACATTCATGACGATAAAACTGTGTACCAAATTTTACCCATCTAGCTATTCAAGGTTTTGAGTTATAGTGTTCACATGACCGCGGACATACAGACTGACAGACTCCCCTTTGACGGATTCTGTCCAAACTTTGATAGAAACCTACAAATTATGTTTAAAGACGACATACCAAATTTCATCCCCGTAGCTCTAATAGTTTTCGAGTTATCGTGTTCACAGACACACAGATACGACATAATTCCAAAATTGTGTTTTTCGGACTCAGGGAGGTCTAAAACGTGGAGATTCGTCAAAATCTCGAGTTCGAATTTTTGGACGATTACAATACTTTCTCTTTGTATAATTCGTATACGAGAAAGTAAAAATTGTACAAGTAAAATCACAACAAATGAATTAAATACGAAAAAGCAAACCAATATCCCGAAAGAAAGAGAATAAATTCGGGTGAGGACTCTCACCCACCAAGTCATTCAAGTTTAAAATAGTGGTTTTAAAAAAGTTTAAACGAGAAGAATTAAAATCAGGTGATAGAATCATTAAAATCATTGGCGTAGAAGAGGAACAACTCCTCTTCACGGCTATGAAAAGGCAAGCAGCACAATAGAATGTTTTTAAAAAATCAGTATTGGTAATTATAATTCTGATGATTTAAACAATGAAAGTTTAAAAGTGGTCATGGTTCAATTATTAATGGTGCATTATCACTGATACAAAGAAAAAAATTAATGAGCTTTACACTTCTATCCACTTAATTCAAGAAACTGGCTAATAAGATTGAAGGTTAATCAAATTTTTCAGTATGCTTTTTTTAAGAAGGCAAATGCAACATTTTCCAGTAGTTTCTCAAATAAAAACAACAATAAGAAATAAATTTATTTTGTAAAACTACTTGCATGTACTTTTATTCATGAAATGAATAACTCTATTATTCATAAACATCTTCAAAAAATGCTGTTACATATTTTGAAATCAGTACCCGTTTAACGTTTGCCTTATAACGAATCACTTTATGCGGTTTCTTAGAATAAGATAGAGTCTTACTGATTTATAGATCTAAATGTGAATAAATAAAGCACTTAATACTTGGGCACTACAGTTTAAGCATAAGGAAAGCTATCTTTAATTAATAACGCAGCTTTGGCAGGCAGTAATTTGCCCTCAACGGAATTTATTCAAATGATGCGATAAATTGTATCTTTTAGTTACAGGTGGTGCATTAAATGAAAGCATTTAAATATTACTTTTAAAGAGATACACATTCCGAGTTATTCTGAACTGAAAATTTCGCAGAGCTGTGAAATTCAAGTTACTTCATTATTAACATTTGAAATACTTCAAAATTAATCATTATTATTGTTCACCATCCAGTATTTTTAAGTAAGTTTTACGCAAGTACTAATTTTATTAAATATACTAATTTCTTAAAAATAATTATCACTCGGAATATGCAAAAATCAATAAAACTCATATAATACTCCAAAGGAAGGAGAATTTTATATATACAGGGTGTCCGAAAAAAGTGGAACAAGCATTTATTTCCTCAAATATTGCACCTAGACATATACTTCCAATTACAAAGTTTCATCAAATAAGGTAGGAATTCATGTGAAAACACTGACTTCTTTGGAAGTTGAAAATAAAAAGTTAAGAAAATTAATTTTTTTAAAGTTTCCCATAGAGCAAAAGTGTCAATTAATAAAATTTCCTCTTACATTCATCTATGTGTAAACTGAGTTTAACGACTATATCTGCAAAATTTGCAGAGATCTATTAATTTTTAAATTTAAAGGGCTTCTCACAAATTTATATGGAGATGTTTATTGCTTAAAGGCAAATTTATTCAAGAAAGAAAAACTGCAAAATGCAAATATTTGTCAAATAGTACATCATCCAATCATAATGGATTGAAAAAAAAATGCCAATGATGTAAACAGTTACTCAATTTCATTGACAGATACTTGCAACTATCGACTTGATAAAGAATGAAGGGACAACTTGAAAAAATTATCTTAAGGCAATGGCGGCTCGTCCTTTAGGACTGCAGAGTTACAGAACTCACTAAAATTATTTTAAAAATTCGTATTTTCGTTTTATTCTTATTTGCTTACTTCTCCACTCAGACAGATAAAAACGAGAAAAAAAGACAGAAAATGAATGAAAAAATAAGACAGACATTGGATGGGGCTGCACATCAAATAGTTTTGGAAAGCACCAAAATTTTTCTCATTGCGCACAACTAAGTGATATAATAGACGAAGGTCAATGGCCATTCTTCTTGTCTTTGAAATTATTCATAACTGGATTATCGGATGATTGTGCTTGGCCCTAGGCCAACTATTGCTTTCCTCCCTCTTATTTCCCCCCTTCAATCTCATCTAAAGTTCGCCTTCGCGCTCTTGATTTATTTTTCTTCTATTTCTCTCTCATTGGCTGTTCTTAGGTATCGGATTCACTTTCATGTTTCCCCAATGGGAACTTCGCTGGTTAATACGCTCTCGTTTTCTGTTGTTAAAAGTCACTCACCGAAAAAGATACGACTGTAATCTTCTAAAATACAATTGCGTTAATTACAACTACAAGTTTGGACTATTTGTAGATTGTTTTTCATTTGTATTCTAATAATATTTTTACAACATTGCTTGCTTACTGCTCACCGTGGATATTTTTCAGAAGTTCGCAAGATGAACTACTTTTGTAAACACTTCAATTAATGTATTATTTGACAATTTTTAGATCTAACAAGAGTTAACAAACACGATGTTATTTTCTGATTCCGCCCTTTTAATAACTTATTAAAAAATGTATATTATCCCAGAAATGTACGTCGAAAGAGTGGCAGTGAGAGGTATTTAAAAGCGGTCTAAGTCACTAAATTTGTTTCCTCATATCTCTGTAAGTTTTGCAGATAGAAGCGGGCAACTTTGTATGCGAATAGATGAGAGTAAGAGAAATATTTTACTAATTGACATTTTTGCACTATTCCATATAAAAACTTATTTTTTTTAAACTTTTGATAATCAATTCCCTAAGAAGTCAAAGTATTTTAATACAAATTCTTGCCTTATTTGATGAAACTTCGTAACTGAAAGTATATGTCTAGGATCAATATTTGAAGATATAAACGCTTGTTCCACTTTTTGGGGACACCCAGTATATTGCAGAGTAAATATAATGGACCATATAAATTTTTAAAACGCAGTTCTATCTCTAAATAGAACAGCATCTTCGAATTTTCTAGCAACTAAAATAACATAGTTTAAAATAATCAGAAACAAAAATTCAGTGCGCATCATCGAAAGTGAAGAATACAAATCAGATAATTGCTCAATTTACATCAGATAGTTGTTCAATCCACATCAGATAATTGTTCAATCCACATAAGATAATTGTTCAATTCACATCAGATAATTGTTGACTT
>BGPR01014201.1:14904-39801 GCA_013235015.1 Araneus ventricosus | reverse complement strand
CTGAAAATGTACGTAAGATTATAATATAACTAGCTGTTTTTCGATCGCTTTATTCTGTATAGGTATTCGACATTATTATTCCAATTCGTTGAAATTTGTGTGGTTTTCTCGAAAACAATATTAAATATCCGTGTCCGACGGCAATATAGGGAACATTCTACAGAAGTTTAGAGATTTGTTTCAGGTCCTTCTTTTCGGCTAGACTGACAAACCATGCTTCGAATGTTATTCAAAGGAAACTCGATTTTTCTTATACTTTATCTTGTATTTCTGAAAATGTACGTAAGATTATAATATAACTAGCTGTTTTTCGATCGCTTTATTCTGTATAGGTATTCGACATTATTATTCCAATTCGTTGAAATTTGTGTGGTTTTCTCGAAAACAATATTAAAATTGCACTACATCAGTGTCCGACGGGAATCTAGGGAATATTCTACAGAAGTTTAGAGATTGGTTTGAAGTCCTTCTTTTCGACTAGACGGGCTATCTATGCTTTGAATATTATTCAAAGAATACACATTTTTTATATTTTATCTTATTCCTGTGTATTTCTGAAAAATTTATGTACAATGTATAATATAATTAGCTGATTTTTCTGCTGATCTTTGGCTTTTTTCTGCATAGGTATTTGAAATGATTATTCAACTAAGTTAAAACTTTCGTGGTTTTCTAGAAAATAATATTAGATCCGTGTCACATTAGTGCCTACGGATAATCTACGTGAAATCTATGAAAATTCCATGCATTCGACAGCACGGAGAAAACCACGTATTGTATCACTATGACTTTTTCTAGACCGACCTGACAGAACCTAGAATGTTATTCTGCTGTTTAAAGAAGTGAATGATAAATTTGAACTCAATTTAGCTTCATTCTCCTATAATCGATGATATAACTGGTTGTTTCATCAAAGTATTTGAAATGATTATTCGACTTCAATGAACTTTGCTATGTTTTCTAAGATACAATATTACATCTGCATCACATCATTGCCTGGCGTAAATCGAAGCGAAATTTAACAATTTTCACAACTGACAATGAGAATCCAAGTAGACCGCACGAAGAAAATCGCGCTACGATTATGACCTTTTAAATAGTCCAGAATGTGGTCCTGTTTCTATAGGAGCGAGTAATTATTTTAAACATAATTTGGTTTATTCTCCCATAATCGATTATATCTGTGAAAAAAAATCGATGTTAAAATAAAAGTTTCTTCATTTTAAAGGACTTTGTCTGTAATATTAACCTTCCTAAAATTTTTTACAAGAGCGGGCGCGGGTCGTACTTTTTAAGACACAATAAGTTTCTTAATTCTTACACTTGCAGTTGTAAGTTACTTCATTATAGAAATAAGAGATACACCAGGAAAGCAAATTCTTTCATCAAGAGTGAAAATTAAATTTTATATTATTTGCAAAATCTAAAATTGTACTGAAATCGGAGAAAGCAAGGAGATTGGAATATATAGAATACTATTATTTTCTGAAATAGATTAAGCAATAGATAATTTAAAATATTATAATACCAACTAAGATTGCACAACAAAGACTTTCGTCTTAATTTTTTTATAATTGTCCTTGCATTCGAAACATCTAACTTCTGCCAGAGAGTGACGCTTACAAGTATACTATATATTGCGCCTTCTGTATTTCATGGATTTTGATGATCGTTTTATTTCTTCCAAACACAAACCACAATCTCTTTTTCTCAATGCTGGTTGATGTTCACTTGATTTTTCAGGTTGTGATGTATAATTTAGATTTAAAGACATGGTAATGTCGTATGGCTATGATCAGATTTTTTGGGCTCGAGTAGTGAGATGCTTTCATAAGACTGAGGTTTTTCAAGAAAATTCATAGGCTTGGTGGATTATTGGGAGGCTCATTCCAAATTAAACATTTTTGACAATGTAAAATGAAATATTAAATCGCTGTAATGCACACTGGATACATGATTATCCAACTGAAACATTAAGACGTGAAAATAATTTCAAATTACACGAGGGGGCGCGCGTCGTAATTTTTACGACAGGAGCATACAAGTAAAACAGAATGAAATCACCTTGAAACTCGGACAAACCCATTTAATCCTAAAGAGAGGGTCGCATGAAGGAATAGCAATGACCTTCAGACAGTTTTGACACCGAATGAGCATGGAAAATCCCGTTGTCGTAAAATTTGCGCAGGCGCTCCAGCTGGAAGGTTAAGACGCTTATGTGTGCTATGGCATTTATTGGCGCAGTGTCTTCTTACACTTTTCTACTTGTAATAACTTTAAATTGTAGCTGGCTATAGATAGATTCAATTCGAAAACTAATTAATTAAATTTTCGAGTAAAAATGAATCATTATGGTGACACGTCTGTTCATTGCTTTCTTCGCATGAGTTTGAGGAAATTGATTGATGAAATATATGAGAAAAAAAGAAATGACTTGCACTCAGACTGCCTGAGTTGTGGAACATTTTCTTTCTTTCTTAAACGTTTTCAGTTTTGGTTGGGAAGTTGTTCATGAACGATAATATTCCTATATATATATATATATTTGCAAGCAAATCTCTTAGTTTCTTTTGTGATGAACCCAATTTTATTGAAATTAATGAGAAACAATTCTATTTTTTTGTGTTATGAGGCTTTTAAGCTATTGGACGATCTAATTCTGAATTAACTCATTAGAACCAGCATCAGCATTTACGTATGCCTTCATTTGCCTTGCTTTAAAAGAATAATTTTATAGTTTTAATTAGTAAGAAACAATACACTATTAATAAAATTCGTCGAATATATTTAAGTTTGAAGTGCATTTTGCAAGAATTTATTTTAATCCTTTCGGTTTAGGCGTCTCTTTTATTCATATATTATGATTCATTATGTTCACTGCCTTTTAAAATGCATATGTAGAGAGCTTGAATGCTCTTGATTTTTTAATTTTGCGAGCCATGTTCTGAATGCGACGTAATTCTTATTATAGTCAATAAAATACTGAGTACAAGAAAAATTTCTTTTCAAAGCTTGAAAACATTTAGACGTAAATGTTTAAAGGAACTGCCTAATGGGGTATTAATTATCTTTCAGAAGTATCCAAGTCAATCCACACCAGAGACACATTTTTTTATTGCACTGTAGGATAAATAATCTTATCTGCAATAATCTTTGAATTATTTTCTACTTTTTTTGAAGTTAGCCTTCAAAACTATTTAAGGTTTCAATAGCTCCTGAAATAAAAAGTAGTTGTGGAAGCACGAGACGGGATTTTCCTACAATAAATTTCAAAAATAGAGGGTTCTCTATTAAAATTTTTCATATTATTGATTTAGAGTTTTGAATGCATATGCAGAGGGATATAATCATATAAGTTATCTTTCAAAGATATTTTGAAAGTTAACTTATACAATTATATTCTTAATTTTTAACATTTTAACCTTAAAGCATATTTTTTAAAATTAAAATTCCTTTTAAAAATGAAAGTTCTAATTTTTAATTAATTTATTATTATCAGTTCAAAATTAATTTTTGAACAAATAGTGGATTTATTTTAAAATTTCAAAAGGCAATTTTTTGGAAAAAATTTTAGGCATGCGTACTGGATTTCATTTAAATTTCTTTTTTTCCTAAATTACAGTTGACTTCTGAACTATCTGAATGAAAGCGAAAAGTAAAATGATTTCATAAACTTATTTTAATATATAAAAAGAGTCCTTATTATAAATTTTACATATTTTCCTTACAAAGCAAGGCAGATGGAACATATCAAAGACATAAAAATTCTTACAGAAACATTATTTTGAAAGAAAGCCATTTAAAGCATAGTACCTCTTCTGAACACCTTGTGTATTTATTTTGGTTCACAAGACATATTATAATGCCATTTAATTCCGATGAAAGCGTATGTTTTTTTGTTTGAAATGTTAAATGCAAATTCAATTTTCATCATTTTCTTGTTAGTTTTTAAATCCAACAACCCCATTAAAAGAGTCTACGCCTCATGTTCAAGGAATTCAATTTTTAGAAATTAAAATGAGCGTACTTAAAAAAATACAACGCATTTTGTAATTTTCATTTTCCAATTTGTCCATTGTGGAAGCTGTTTGAAATGCTGAGTTGTCGAGAAATGCTTTTAAAACGAGGTGAATCAAGAAAATGCAATTAGGATATTTCAAAGACACATCAAGCAGAGATTTTCAGTTGTTACGTCTAAGTGAATGGTTGTGAAACTAGGCAAACAAATCTTCTATGGAAGACTGAAATTTAATGTTTTAATCTTAACGTAATTCAATGCCATTTTTGTAACTAAATATAATGATTTATTTTTAATTGTAACAAACAATGATTGTTATAATTTTTTTATATTGCTTGTCGGTAATCTGGATACATTTCATTTCTAGAAATATTACCTTACTACATAGCCCACGAACTCCTATTTCACTATTTTTCGATTTGGTGTAAACCATATGTGGCAAATTGCAGTTTCTACCTCTTACTGTGTCACGTTTTTCCTTGCAATTGTTATTAAATTTGACCACAAAGCAGATGCGCCATATCCATCATCATTCGTAGAATTGACCTGAATGCTTTCAGCGTACTTTTAAAACTCGACGTGAAATAATAGAAAAATAATTTATTAATCAATACAAAAAGAAAGATTTAACATAAGTGATAAAAGTAACATTTCATTCAATTTCAAATTATAGTCATCAATTTAAGACAGCATTTAATAATTATTTTGAGCATTTATTGAATTATGATAAAAACTAGTGCAGTTAAGAACTTATTTAAAAAAAACTAAGAAATTAAAACGTCTAATTTAATTAACTTATTTTAATGTATAAAAAGAGTCCTTATTATAAATTTTACATAACTTCCTTACAAAGCAAGGCAGATGGAACATATCAAAGACATAAAAAAATTCTTACAAAAACAGAATAATCTAATTAATCTTCAGAATAATCTTTTTTTGAGATTATTCTGAAATGAAGAATCGAAAGCTTACTTTGATTACTATCTTATTTTTGAAAAGTTTAGTGAATAGTACAGATTTTTTAATTGATTCAGCTGAATTTTCGAATGTTTAGTAGAATTTTAGTTGATTTTGAAGCTGATTTTTAGTCCTCTCAACTCTGTTGCATATTATACATGGCCTTAACATACGTGTTTAATTTTTACTCAATATTTTCTACACATTGTAACTAATAACGATCAGTTTGAAGAACTAAATTTCTAACAAGTATTTGTCACTTCTTTGCAGTCCAATTCCATTGTTTACAATGGTAACATTTCTTTTCTTTTTATAAAAGTGTTAAAGATTGAGAAGCCCTGTTTAAAACCCTTCTTAGTTGAAATTACTGTTTTAAATTATGTGATTCATTGGAAAATACAATTATTATTGGTTTGAATATCTGCTATTACAGTACCTAACTACAAATGCATCTAAGCATTTCTGTTTATTGGCCAATAAGAATGTATATCTCTACCCAATAAAATTCTTCTTTTATGATTTGATAATGGCTTATGTAAGAACCATTACGCTCCAAACCTAGAATATTACCTATTTACAATGAGTTCGAACACTCAGAAAAATATTTTGGGCATGATTTACTGTATTACTCCCATGTACTATCAATTTTTCAAGTACATTAACAAATGGTAAGACATAATATATCTCTATATCTGTTTGATATAATAATAAAAACAGTTTTGTTTGTATGTTTGGAGTTTTTCATTTTGCTATATGAAACGTTTTCTGCTGAAAATTTCTTTACTGCAACGTGTGGATTTTATTACAGAAATTTCCAATACACGAGTGATATTTTGATTTGAAAGTGGATAATTTATATAGTATCTTCCATAACTATTTATTAAATTTTCAAGACTTTTTTCATACGTATCAGAAGACTATTCCTGAGCACATTACATTCCCTTCTCAATGATTGATTAAGTATGCTCTTTGTAATTATTTATCCATCATGGTACATTAATGTGAAGAAGTGAAAAAATAATGAAATAATTACTTTTCGCTTAGCGTCTTCGAATGGTCACATCTTTTATCTACTCTGGCATTTCTATTCATCCATTAACGGAGTTATGAAGAGATATTAGGAATAAACATCTAGCATACAAATCACTTGGCATTACTCCCATAGTGGAGCTTTACTTGGAAGGAAGTTTTTCAATGTAACAATGCTTTTCGTCTTTTATTACATCTGCCCTTAGTGTTATTTTGTATGTATTTATTTTGTATCTAATTACTTTTTCATGTTGTTCGATTATTTTCAAATAACATGACGAATATAATATTATTATCTTAAAATCATCTAGACATTTTATACGTATCACTAGACTACTCTTGAAGACTTGAAGACATGCTACATTCCCTACTCAATAATTGATTAACTATATTCGGTATCATTATTTATCAATCATGCTACACTAAATCTATGAGGTAAAAAAATAATGAAATGATTGCTTTTCGTTTAGTATCTTGCATGGTTACATCGTTCATGTACTCAGGCATTCTCTTCCAATTCATCCTTTAACACAGTTATGAAGAGATGTAAAGAATCAACATTTAGGTACCAAAGAGTTCTTGAGAATCTGAATTCAAGAAGAAGAATTATAAACATGATTAAATTCATAATAAACAATGAAAACATAATACGACTGGAATAACTACTCAACTGCCTTTTAAAAATAATTCTAACTTATCCTGCATTCAATAAACTGAACATACTAAGTACTGTCGTGTTGGGAGAAACACGTTCCTTCAATTCGCAATTTTTTGTCTCCGGAGAGGGGCGTACAGAGGGTGGACCTTAACCACTCTCAGTTTTTCTGCGAGTTTGCGGGGGGTGTTTGACCCCTTTTGCAGGTTCCGTTGGAGGCTTGGAGAAGTTTCTCGAAAGGTGAAGTCCCGGCTGTGTTTTTTGGCCAATGGTCATTCAGTTTGGGGGCTTCGGAAAGGAAATTTTGGGTTGCTAGGCAGATCGAAGAGAAGAGGTCATGAGGTGAGAAGACAAGGTGGTACGTAATTTTCGACCGGGGCCCTCGAGTTTCCCACGGCCAGTGTGTATTGGGCTGAGAAGAGAGAAGGACGTGCGGGGCCGTTGGCCCTGGTTCCATGATTGTTTGTTCGACAGACAAATTTTGGCGAGATTACGTGCAGCGACCAAATAAAATTGGTAAATTGCGCAGATCTGGGTCTCTAATTAGAGATTGCCCAGAAAGTGAAAGAAAATTATATGTAAATTCACAATCCTGGCCGGAAATGCTACGTAACTGTTTAAAAAAATGTAGTTCGGTCCACGTGAAAAGAATGATTTATCAAAAATAAATCTTTCTGAATTTCTATATTTTGCAAAGGCTAATCTGAGTAATTCCTGTTTGTGCTACTTAGTTGAATTTGTGAGAAGGTGCAGTGAAATGTTTATTGTTTGAAAGGAAAATTGATTTATTGTTTCGTGTCATGGAATGTTATGTAAAATTTGATGAAATAATTAATATTTTGATCAAGATAAATTTCAAGCGAATGATATTGATGTTATTATGATCATTTAATATCTACCGTAAAACTTCAATTTAGGTTGACTTTATTTTGTTTCATGACATGGTCTGTGATGTAAAAGGTTTAAGTGAAGTGATCATGTTATATGAAGTCTGGAAATAAACATGTGTATCTTTGAATGGCACTTGCTTTGATTTTTTTAATTTCTTCCTAAATGCCTCAAGTTTATATTAAAATTAACTTCCCAAGAAAATCATGGAGTGTGTGTCTATGTAGAAAATAAATCATTTAAATGAACTGATATTTATTTTTTGATAGCTTATTTTGTGTAGGAGGATAGACTCCATAAAAGATTTAAATTATTACTTCTCTTTTAAATTCATCTTGTTCATATTTCAAATATTCAAAATTTTACAGTTAATAACTGTTTCCTTTGTAAAAGATCCCATGTAGACTGAGCATCCATAAGGCATGGCCTGGATGAACACTAGGTTATTAATAAAACACAACGCGCTAGAGTTAAAATTATTATTATTATCATTTACTTGACTTTGTTATGTCTCACATATGATTAAAAGATAAAATTAAGATTAATACAAAATTTAAATACGACAGTACTTCCATTCTCATCATTCTTCATTAGTAATATCTCTATTCCTTATTTCTCACACTTAGCATGCAATGGTTCCCAATCTTTGCTACGTTATTCAAAACCCTGTATATTGATGTAAGCTTCTTCATGTTCGTCCTCATCTTCATTCATCATTTTTCTTTCATTCACACTATGATAATTAAGACATTGTATATATTCCTTTTTTTGTTGTCAATTCTATGTGTTAACACCAGTTATGTAATTTCTTTATTTGACATTCTTCTGTATGCAATTTTTTTGTCAAGTCAATAAAGCCCACCAACATATATACCAAACCGGATAGGAGCCATATGAGCTTCAGAGACGATGGTATGGTGTTAAAATGTTAAAGCATATGAATCACTTGGTGCTGATCTTCACTTGGAAGCACGATTTTAAATGGAACGATGTTTTTTGTGTTTTATTACATCTGCGCTTAATATTACTTTTTATGTATTGCTTTTGTATTTAATTCCTTCTTCATATCATTCGACTATTTTCGAATTACTTTCCATGTCGTTTTAGATATATTAAGAAATCGCATAAACTAAAACAACTACAACATAACTTAACATAGCAGTTTGCATGAAGAATACTAAAAATTAACAGTATACTTTAAGAGGCTATACACAGAAATAAATTAAGAAAATCATAAATATTCGAATTCAGAATAATTTTTATTTTGTTTACCTATTTTAAGGTCCTGTTTAAAAGCTACAGAAAGAATATATTTCGACGGCCTTTGTCCTTTTGAATCCTGGTCCGAAGATGAGAATTTCATCTCAACAGGAGCTTTTCTCTCCGAACTTCCACAGTATACCAAGGGAGAATATTTAACCCCGATGTATTTGCAGTACTGTGATGTTTTCCCTTCCCGCGAGCACCGTTCCCACGAGAAAGAGAATCCAGTTCCATGTCAGCCGCAGACCACAGGACAGCTGCACCTGGTGGTCGTTAAAGAGACGTTCGCGAGAGTAATAACTTCACGCAGAAAAGCGACCACATTACACAGGATTCAATACCTGTCAGAGAGCGCATATGGGGTCGACTATGAGGAGATTAGCGGTACTCATTCATGTCAAACCAGTATAGCCCCGGTGGTGGCAAAACCCAAGAACCTTCCCCACGGTTGGACTTGACCACTGGGAACATGGAAGGTTAGTCGTTGGTCACCCGGGATTATGATTAGCCAGTGGAGTGGAAGGAGTGGAGCTCCACCCCTTGAGGTAGAAGATAAAAACAGAATGCTGAATGGAGAACGCGGAGAGCGGTGAAGAACCGTTTAGGAGGCTCGAACTTGGTTTCAGACTCCGGAGCGCCGAAAAAAAGCTGTGTGATCAGCTCGGATTTGAAGTCCCGAATTAATTCGGACTTGGGGAGCAAACACCGAGAAATCGGCAATTTTCTGAACTCTCGGCTCATCAAATTGCCAGCACTCCTTTAGTCTCGTGTGTCACGCTGATAGGTGGAAACTATCCATCCTGTGATGAACTACTTTCTTTATGGACTACGACTCCATTGAACTCTAACGTCCTAGAACCCTGAACTCAATGATCAAACTTTGTATATAGTTATTTAATCAAGACTTCTATACTAGAATAGTTCTTTAAATTAAAGCTGTGAAATAAAGTACTTAGGTCAACCTAAGCTTTGCATTTATTTGGTCGCACCTAGGCCAACACACCACAGTACACTTGACCCAGGAATGGGAATTGTAGGTGAACGCGAGTATCGAGTACATTAGTCACTTATCTAAAAACAGAGAGTGCTTACAGGCTATCGTATGCTCATTGGAAGATCTTCTGAAACAACAGCGATCTCTACGGAGAATAGTCCTGAATAATACCTAAAAATGGTAACACACTGTTTTTAGTAGTGTATCATTTAAGTAAAAGATAAATGGTATCAAACTGTTCATAGTACGTGTATCATTTTATTAAATAGAAATGACAACGAACTGTTCGTAATAGTACAAGTATCACTTTAGTTACTTTGATATACAAATACTAAATTGTATATGTGACGAATAAGAAGATAAACTTTTCTCAACGACTTAAGAAAAACCTAACACAGTAGTCAGATTCTCCACTGTGATAAATAAATGGTAAGTGTTGCTGAGAAAAAGAACTTGATTTTCTCTTTCTTCTATATTGTTATTCAAGAATAAGTGACTCTTCATACTTTTGTTTCCTTCTATAGATTTTTCCATAATATGCTTAGCCACTGTGGTGACCTCAAATCATATTCGATTCCTGATAATAAAGAAATAAATTTTCCTCCTTGAAGTACGAGATTTCATTACTCCTTTCCCTGTTTTGGTTGATAGCAGAGCATTTCTAGACAGAGGACTTTCTGCAACTGGCAGCATGTCAAATTGTGGATGGTTCTTAAAGTTGCCATTGATTCTACTTGAATGGAATCTGAGTACTACAAATATTGTTTTCGTGATCATGAAACTACTTGAATGAGTTGAATATTTATGAATGGTTCCTCTTTTATGCTTCCAGTTTTCTCTCTTAATATCTTTCCTTACTGAATATTCAGATTTTCTATTCTAAAAGCAGCTGATTAATTCGAACAATGATTGAGTCTCTCCAATAAAGAGTTTTTAGTTAGATAACCAATATCCAAGCGGTATTACTTTGAAAGATTTTGAAAATCATTCAGCTCAAAAATTTGTGTTTCAGAGTTGTGTTAAACAGTTAATTTATGAAGATTGAATTCCTAAATCTTTACGCAGATAAATTACGTTTCAAGGATGAGAGGGGGATGGAAGTTATTTATAACCACAGCAAATTGACTAAACACTATCGGTTGAGAATGACGAAGTGCCTTTAGTTGCGAATCTCGTCAGATAAAGATTTTGTTCTAAATACTATGATAAAGCGCGAATAAATGCCACTTGCAAAGCAATAAATAATCATCAATTTCATACATAATTACCATCTACATACACATATGATTTAATAAGAAGGCTTGAAATGAATATACCGTTAAGGTTTGAACGGGTTCGTGGATTAAATGCACTCCAATAAAAACGGCACAAACAGAAATTTAATTACAACTGTATTTACAAATATTTACAGTTGACGAAGCAAAAACAAACCAGTCATTAAATTAATACAAAAGTTGAAAACAGCTCACGGCACTGAGCACGGGAAAAACTCAAAACAATACACCCCAAATTGGCTTAACACTCGGCTAAATTCAGCAGCCTCGTCACCGGTGATCGCAAGTCACACTCACTCAATGAAAGCAAAACAGCCACTGAACTTATCACATCGGAGTAGTTTATGGAGCTCCTAGCCCTCGTAGGGGCTTATCTCCGATACGACAAGCTGTGATGGCATGGCGTTAAAGTTAACTAACTTGGACTTCAACTGAAGCATGGTTGAAAGGCTAGAAGAATGTGGTCCTCATCGAGGCGGAGGCTTCTTTTAAGGCTGGTCGTAGGGCCAATTACAGTTGAGCTGTAGTGATGGGAGGAGTCATGGAGCTGTGAGTTTTCAAGATGTGAGATGGCCAAGTAGCGGTTTTTAAGGAGAAATTTCAATATTTGTAGAAGTAAATTAAATATTTCGAGGTCATTTTTTAGCAACTTTAATCTTTTAACTAATCGGTATTAAGTTTGGAAATCTTTTGAAGGCATTATTAATGATTTTCAGAGCGTTGAAGTTCCTCTCAAAGTCGGAGAATTCTTCATTTTTGGCTTGCATTTTAGGTGCAATTTTAGAAGTTTCAGGTTTTTTTCACTAATATAAAGGTTAGTTTTAAGCTTTTGCGCATAGTGAACTTATCGCGATTTCAGTGAGGCTTTATATACTCTTGGGAGACTGTCGACTGTCTAGAAAAAAGTAGGAATTTCGTAACGCCAAAGCACTAACTTTCTCACCAAGTCGCCAAATATATCGCCAAGTCGTTAAATTTACAGAATTCGTAATAATACCATGGTATCCGGTCACTGCAATAACTACATCCTGAAACAAATGAAAAGTTTTATATTTTATGACAGATGAAACTTAATTAACCCATTAACCCCTCCAACCTGATTTAAATCACAGATTTCAGTAAATTTCTTTTTAAATTATGTTAAAAGCACCATGAACAATATAACTGTAAAATAAAATATCACTCCTAAAAAAAAATGTTTTTTTGTATTTGGCTTGGTTTCTTATTAGAAAATCATTAATTAAATTCATGGATATATTTAAGGATTTGTATCATATAGAATATTAAAATATTAGAAATTAAATTAAAATTAAATTAAATTAAAATATTACAAAATAAAGATTGCTTTAAGACTCCTTTTATTAACTCGGAAATAAATCAATGAAAAATATTCAAAATTAGAACTCATTGACTTCAAAATATCGCTAATGGGTGGTATAAGCCAGTCGAGATCTGTTTAGGAGTTTGAAGATATATATTGACGTGTTAGAAAAAGCAGAAAAGAAACAATGGAAAGCGATTGTTTTAGTCATGGAATTGAAATGTAACTGCCCTGAAATGAGGACATTGGCTTTTAATGGATTATAAAAACTAACATTTTAGTTAGAAATTTGTGCAACAGAAGCGAATCGGGAAGAAGAGAAACTTAAAATTGTGTTCTTGAATTATATTTTGTCAGTAATTACAGTGATGTGTTCTCGTAGTGCCCACCGTTTAGAGACATTTCTGGTGTTCCAATTCAATTAACGATGTAGAAGTAAGAATTATTTTATATTTAACTGGTGATTTCCTGTTCTTTTTGAATAGACATTTGTTCACTCTTTGGCATAATTTTTTTGATAAAATCTCTAATTTCCAAGATTCGTCACTAGGTCGTTCTAATAATCTTTCCATGGCGATTGCTTTATTATACGTAAACTTTACTCTCGAAATTTTAGTCGGTCATAGTCATCCTGAGTTCTCATGAAGATAGATATACTCCCTATATATAAGCAATATTTTTGTATTTATATTATAAGATTATTACTTTTATGACTTGAATGATGAGGCAAACAAAACTATGTAACAGTTTTAAATGTAGTCCACTGCGTAACAGGTTTAAATGTATAAACAAAAGTTGTCCACTTTTATAGAGGACAAGAAATATTTTTTAAAAAGAAATTTAATGTTAATGAGAAATGCTCCTTTTCTAATATATCGCAAAAGAAACTTTCAAAATGAAGAAAATTAATACAAAACTGAAATAAAGTAAAAAATGGAGATTTATATAAAGGAAAAACCATTTCTTATGGCAATTCTCTTTGAAAAAAGTCCTTGCTGTTTCAAAAATTGTGAAATGTTTTGCAAGTTGTCCCCGTATTCTAAATATAGAATTCGAAAGGAATAACGAGCTACAAATATAAAAAATAAATAGCGAATATGAATGCCACGGTTTGATTTTCTTCTAAAGTTTTCTTTTAAAACGAAACGACCATTTAGCAATCGGGCTCTACTGCGAATGGGCAGCTGTAGGATTTGTTCTTCCTATCATTCCTGAAAGAAGGTGAATTTTTCACGATGCTAGAGTTAATCCTCCATTCTTGAAAAATATTTTGAGAATTCTCGAGACATAATGCTAGCAGCAAAGATAAATGTTTAAACTATTTCAAAAGCTATAAATCAAATTTCAACAGCTTTCTTACTTCGAAAATGGCAAGGAAAGCCACTAAGCGTTTTGCGATATTTTCAGAATTAATGTTTCTCAGGAAGTTAAATTGTAAGTTCAATCCCTATTTTTCTTGTTGAGCTGGAGATATGCCCATGGTCGGAAGATTTGTAAGTATCAAGAGCAACAAGGTAAGTGAAAGAAATGGTTAAAGTGTTTCCGCAGATAAAAAATAAGCTTCATCAAAGCTCAGTTAATACATTGGACGAAACGAAGCAATGCTTCATGAACATTGATAAAGAACGGGAAAATGATGAGCATGCATTATTGATTAAATTGCCATGCGAGTCAATTCTATATACTTGCCATTGAAATAATTCAATTATTAACTCTATATACACTCTATTTAAAAAATAGCCCAATTTGGAAGCTTTATGTCCAACGGAACGTTGCAATTTGTGAGCAACGATTTTCGCATCATATAATTTACCGATAGTATTATAGCTTTAAAGCATCATCATGTTAATTACCAAATGGTGTACACGTTTAAGCAGTGAATTAGAGTTGTTCTCCTAACATTTATAAGTTACCACTGAAAAGTTGTTATCTTTAATCCTAGAACTCAACCTACCAGAACAACGTACGAGTAGGTGTCCAAAGCAATATCTGAAAATCAGTTCCCGATAAATCTCTTCCCCAATACCAAATATAAATAGGCGGCTTAAGATCTAAAGCTTTTATTCTTAGAAGCACTCCTCAGTTGCTATGGCAACAGCGTATCGCATGAAGAGAATCAACATTCCGTCGGTTCAGAATCGGAATTTAAGCCAGGGGTTCATATTTACTCCGTGTTTGGAACGACCCTCATGGGATGTGTCCCTGGACAGATCCCGAGACATTGAGATCCCGGCCAAACGATGCAGAATCACTCCTTGCTGATTTCGGGGTCGAACACCTATGGCTCCCAGATCTCTCGTTCATTCTTGGTAAAAGGATCGAAACTTCCTTTGTGCATCTCGAAATTATATCAGATTAGAAGGTAGTCTTAAGACCAATCACTTTTCTTCCTTTTTGGATTTGGATAAAGCAGTCGATAAATAATGGTTTGTGCGTAAATGTAGCTAGCGTTTCTCGATATTATGCATCGCAATGTGCCTCTTGGAGTATCTAAGGAAACATTTAATGAATTTACGTGAAAGGAAAGTGTTTTTAATGTCGTTTTCCAATATTTATGTGTTAGAATTAAAGTCGAATAAACAGAAGAATTTTTTTTGAATTATAATTAATTACTATATCAGTGAAAATACATTTGTGTCAAGTAATAATGTCATACTTATGGATCTAGTTATTTAAAATGAAGCATTTAAGGTTTAATCTAAAAAATGCACATCAAATGGGAAACTCAAACTTTCAGAAGAGATCACATAATAATTCACATGATGGACCATGATATTTTGCCTATTGTCTTAGAGAAAGGCATGTTAAAAGTTTATTCATTTATTTCTGTACTGATTAAAACCAAAAATGTCATCTCTAAAATTTTTTAATTAATTAATAAAGCATTTCTGAACGTATATATGAGCACTTCGCAACAATAAGGTTCATGAGCAACATACAAGATTTGTATGCTTTGAATTGATTCTTCATTATTCGCAATATCTAATAGATACGCATGCAGTCTACATCTATTAGTTTTTTAACGCATTATATTTTAAATTTTCTTATAGAATTCTCATTTACAATCTTATTAGGACTAATTATTGTGGTTATAGAAGGGAAAAATGACCAAATCATAGGCTAGATTTAAGGGGACATACGACTCTTAAACCTCGAAAAAAATGATGGGAAACTGCCAAATTCGATACATTTTATCTCTGAAACAATGCAATTCACAAACTCACTTTTTTTTCTAGAAAATATCTATCCTTTATCTTATAGTACACAAATTTTAAAATCTTCATATTGGTATGCATTTATTTGAGAGAGTAATAAATATGGGTATGATTTTTGGAGAAAACATGAGATAGTCACCTTGCGCGCATGATTACGGTTAAAATATTGGTCTAAACACAATATTTTGGATATCTAAGTAATCCAAATAGTCTGTTTAAAAAACTGAACCATAATTAATTAACATTTAAGTTTAATTTCTATTTTATACACCAACTTAAAATAAAAATGTTAAAAGTAGTTAAAATTTCAAATTTTCTAATCCCCCCCACCAAAAAAATTTCTTTGGAGAAATATGTACAAAAATGTGGTTAAATTTGTAGAAAATATCAAAATATGTATTCGGTTAACATTTTATGTGAAAATATTCATTAGTTCTTGAGATATCGTGCACGCAATATAAAAAAAACATTTAGGTATATAGTGCTTTAAAGATATGGCCATATTCAATGTTTACGTTGAAGAGCTGGTACATTTTCCTTCATAACTTTCATAATTAGGGGGATTTTTTTTAAATTCGGATTGTTTCAAATTTTTCAAAAAAGGCAGGTAAATAATATACATATTTTTCCTAAAATCGAAAATCTTCGAGGTTAACAGTCGTATGTCGCCTTAATTGCGACCATTTAAGAATGGAAATGATTGTGACTAAATGAGGATTAACATGTAAAACAAGAAAAATTCATTATTTATGCAGATTGTCCGGTTGTAATATATTCAGCCGTCCGTATTAATTCCTCATATAGGGTAGTAGCCACAAGCACTCACATTCAAACTGGTGGTTAAATTGTGCTCAGACGCAGATGGAGCTTCTAATCTCTGATGACTATCCTTACAGGAGGGCAAGTGGAATCTGTGTCTGATTACCGGTGCAGCGATCTCAATCACTTGGGCCTGATTGGTATTTAATTGCAGAGATCGGTCTTCGGGGTTTCAAGCACAGGAGCACAGTGCTGTCTAAACTCTCATATCCTGCTTCGGGTAATTCTGAACCGGAGTGCAGGTAACTTGCTGCTGTAGGAGAACGAGGCTTATTACCAGTATGCACCAAAGACCGGGAAATAGCAAAATTATACACAGGCTTAATACTGTATGTACAAATTAGTGCTTTAAGTTTCAAAGCTAATTAAGTTTAAATTCAAAAATTATTTAAGTTAATATTAGTATATTAAGGAGGAAAAATTACCTTCTAAACATTTTTTTATTTGAAGTTTTATTGAAAAATTTTGATTGCACTGAGAATTAACAAGCATATAAAGCCCTCTTGAAGAGGTTGAAATTTAAATTTAAAAAAAATTCAATTTTTTAAAATCCCTACTACTTTTTTCAAATATTAATAATTTTGCTTCAAATTTTATTTGTAGGTTCACTGAAATATATTACACAAAACCGTGCATGGATTTTAAGGCGTATCTAATATTCGCTTAAATATAGATATTTTACTGAATTAAATAGTGAAAAATGAGGAAAGTTAGCAGTACCTCATTTTATATCTTGCATATAAAAAATAAGCAACTGAATGCTTATTGCATGCACAGTTTTATCATATACATAACGAAAAACTTATAGAAAAAATCTGAAAGATCTATCTTGAAAAGGAAAAAAGCTTTAGCATATAGCATATTTTTTTGAAAACATGAAAGTGCAAAAAAGTCCGACATGGAGAAAAAGCCATTTAAAGTTGTCATTTGCGCATGTTTTTCATTTGTCGTCGTAAATAAAAATCTATGTAACTTCTGAAATATTAAAAGTACAAATTTGAATTTTGATACAATAAGTAGAACGATAAGAGCTACGAAATACGCCAATAAAATGAAAATTGTTATTTCGGACATTTTTGGGTAATGTGTCGCCTTAAGTATGTACAAATTAGTCTAATAAGTAAGTAAAAATGAACTATTAAATTTCTAAATGCATATTGAATAAGTAAAGAAACATGTGCGGCAGAAACTAATCTTTTTCCATTATCGATTATTTTTATTTAACTTGACTTGTTTCATGTTCATAAATATCGAATTTTGTATCCGATTTTTCACTGACTACCTGATGCGCTAGAATATTGAAACTTTCTATGCTTTGTGATTTCTGTGTGACAATACACTATTTTAAAATTTTCAGACCTAAATTATCTGCTAACCTATTATTTAAATTAAATTTTGATTCCACAGATGTTGCGTCATCTGTTATTAAATTAGAGGAAAAAAGATTACAAGATTCTATAATATTTATAATAATGAGTTATTAATGAAATTTTAAAAATTAAAAAATAATTTAAATTAAATAATTCTTCTTTTTAGCGCATTTACAAAAGTGTTTTTTGAGAACTATTTTTTTTAAATTTATTGATACCAAAATTTTTTCTAAAGGTATATTTCAAATATAATGCTTGAGAAATTGTAGCTCCTTATTCTATTTATTTAATTTTAAATACTTTCTGAACTTTTTCTATTTCTGTATAAGTAAAAACTACGTTTTCTCGGTTTTGAAACAAATTTTTAGCTTAGGATACATTTAATAAATGTTGTATGCGTATCTTTGCTGTTAAGGTATCCGCATACGTTCGAAAACCAATTTTTGACCGAAAATCATAATTTTTTTTAAATGTCTTATCTGAAAGCCTATTGTATTTAGTTTTCAAAACAGTTCTTATTTTACATCTATGATGATCAGAAGTGAAATTAGAGACATTTTAGTAGAATTTGACAGTTGGAAATGGAGTGGTAAATAATACGATAAAGAAGCATTTTTCATTGTTTTTACTTAAGATATTTAAATTTTATTGTTTATTTTTGTTTTATACTATTTTACATATACCAGGTATTATTTTGAAAGATTTTCAGTGTGAATTTCTTTGTTTTCTATGACATTGTTGCAATTTTAGGTAATTTTGAATCATTGCAGTATCTTGATTCTCCGTTAATGATGTAATTTTTGATAATAAACGTAGGAAAAGTACATAAATTGTACTTATGATCAATATCAATCACTAAAAGTATCTCTAGATCAACTAATAGGCATTATAAAGTTATTTGACAGAAAAACAATATTCAAATCTATCGATGGCGGCTGAATGATAGAAAACGATAACGACACTTAAGGCTCAAGAAAACGACTAAAAAAATTTTTCCAATCAGAAATTTTTTAAAAGTGTGCTAAGCCGGCAAAAACTAAGGACTAGCCTACAAAACTGGGGAGTATTGAAGAAAAATTCGTTTTTCTTCTCATCGTAAATTAAAAACATAAACTTTAAACTCATTTTTCTCGAAATGTGATTTTTTGCAAAATTTTCAATTTTCAAACACGATAACTAAAATTCAACTTAAAATATCCGTCTCAAATTTGGCATACATAGTATTTATTATATTGTCTAGGTAATGAACCAAAATATAAGTGAAATAATGCTCCATTAAAAATTTATGTATCTTTTAAGGTTTGAAAAAAGGCCAAAATTCTTTAAAAATTCATGATTTCACACTAAAACTCTTATAATTTACATGTTTTTAGATACATTGCAAAACTTTTGCTTCAGGACCTAGCCAATAGTTTAAGGATTATATATGCTAAAGGATTTGTCATTCTGATAATTTCTTTTTGAACGAGGGTGTTTGAAAAAAGGTCAAATTTAGTGCAAAAAAATCTAAGTTTTTTCAAATTTTTAAAAATATATTTAATTCATTTAACATTTTCCTATGATTTATTAAGTTTTAACATAAATGTCATATAAAAATACAAAAATATTGCTTCAACTATCATTATTTAAAAAAAGGCCTCCGAACGTAGTCGGATACCTTAAACTCCAATGACTAAAAGATCCTTTTTCAGTAATTCCTTTTAACGTATTTTCTGAGGTATACGTATTAGATGCAAGCTCGAAGAAAGACAAAAAAAAAGACAGGAGGCTGTCTTTCTCAAACGGTCGCTGATGTTAACGGCGTAGGACTACTTTACTCGCGTGACTCTTTTCCAATTTTTGATTTTTTTTGTAACTTCTGTGTTTATCCTTTATCTCTAAAATAAGATGATAGTTATGTTTTTAAATTATGTAGTTACCCAGATATACAGAATCGCGTCACCAATTCATGCGTATTTTTGTATAACTTTGCGACTCAGCAGTCGCTGAACAACAATTCCGATTTTTAATTTTTTTGTAACTTCTGTTCTTACAATTTATCTCTAAAATAAGACATTAGTTATGTTTTTAACATATGTAGTTACCAAGATATAGAGGATCTCCCATACCATTTTTTGTGAATCAATTTCTTTCCTGAGACCCCAATGGGAGGAAAGTAGTCCTACGTTAAAAAGCAACCGTGCTCGCTCCAGGCAATTTATAAATCAAAAAATAAAGATGTGAACGTATTCTGCGGACATCTTTTAATATGTTTAATTTCACAAATTTGCTATGCAAGTCAAATTCTAGTGCACAGCGATGGTTCCTGAAGGACGAGATTTCTCATCCGTAGCAATGAAAGTGTTAAATTTTGTCTTTAATAATAGCATGCAATTCCACAAATGTATTCACAACTAAGTATGGATTATGAATAATAATACTTTTGATGGTTACATAACGAACGATGATTTAAAGCTTCAAACAAATTGAAATTAATGCGAATAACGAGGAATCGTAATCGCAAGGAATAGTTACTAAGCGTGGATGTATACAATGATATAACATCCTTTGACAGATATAAAATATGTGAGAGTATCTATAAATGTTAATGAATGAATATTTTCCGAGATATTAACTGCTGGATAATTTAAGTTATATAACACTTAATGTTCAATCTATTTAACAAAGGTGCACTTCAAATCGCTGTTTATTCGAAATTGTATAATGAAATTCTTAATTATTTTTATAAAGTCAATATTCAAAGCTCATAATTAGTTTTCAAGGAACAATAGATTAAAAATAAAGGAAATAGTAAAAAAGTATGAAGTAATATAGCCGAAATAACAGAATAGTTAATGTCAGTAATATATCCCTTTATTAACTGAACAAAAGAAAAATTAGTATATAGTCACGAAAATTCTCCATTTGTTTCAAAACGGCACGCGTGTGTGCTTAAATGTTTGTTCATAATTTTTCTAGATAAGAATAACGAGATTTTGAAACTTTGCATTTTTTATGTCTTTTCCTACTTTTCGAACATATTATACATCCAGAAAGAATTCGAAATCTTTCGTTAAAGTCCTTTAGCTTTTATTTCGAATTCCATTATTTGTCTGAACCCAAAAGCGTTTATTATTACTGTCAGAATCAAACAATTCACACGAGATGAAAGTGAAATAATGCGAAGGACTTCTTCAAGGATTATGATAAGATTTAAAATCTCAAAAGGATTATTGATTCCCTAGCTTCTACATTTTGCCCTGCAAAGAAATGCTGAAAATGTTGTTTCCGGTAAAGTGTGCCTTTTTAAAAGAACGAGGTCTTATAAAGTTTGAGTATTTTCGTTGAAAGCTATGCAGTTTGTTTCTTTTTCTTCACACACTTTCTTAAATGTGAAAAGCTGAAATAATGTTATGATCATTTCGACAGAAAATATTTAATCTTTCACCTTCCTTTTGGGCAATTAGGTTAAGGAAGTTCGAATATTAAGATGCATGACAAATTTAAATAAATCCATATATGTTTAAAAATTATTTACAGCATGTACAGTAAGTAACAAATAATGTTTTAGTTTAAATACAGGAGATCAGAATAAATATATATGCATTTTCAATAACTATCACTTAAGCAATGAAATAAGTAATAATCATAGTTAATCATTTTACTGTAACATCTACTCCAGTGATGAGATGGGGGGGGATTTGGACGAAGTGCACGGTCTCAATAGGCCACAACCTCCGAAACCTAATGCTTTATAAGAATTTGGGGCGTAAAAGGAAATGATTTAGCCAAATAACTTTACTTACAGAAAGGGGCTGAAAGGAAATTTCGTTAGCTATCGTTATTATTACATAAATTGCCTCACACGCACATTCAACCAAGCTCCTTTCTTTCCTGTTGTTGCTTCATGCACCCCTGGTCCAAATACTAGACCAGGTCCATAATACAATGTCGTTCTAACAGTACCACAAGTCCATTTCCCCCTCACTCCACAGCAGCCTCGCAGAGGCGCCAATACAGTCAATGACAAGAGCAGGAGAAGCAGGACAGGAACAAGGGCAAGAGGAATAAGTCTTTTCTTTGTCGACGAATTTCAAGCTTTTGATATGGCCACTACGAAGTCTGGCCAATGCAGCCTGTGCGGATCTTGTACCTTCGGACTGTAGAGACAGACCAGGACGATTTCCATTCGTGTGCGGGAGGGACTTTCCAAGTAGAATTTGGAGATACCACTTTGATACTTGACTCGGAAAAATCTGTTATTCAGGAAATTTGAAATCCATGGAAGGGCTGATGTTAAACTCATTATGGCATTTCACCTAAAGCTTATTTTTCCAAACCTTATCAAAGGCCTTGGTAAGGTCTAGGAATACAGTAATGGTATGATTGGTAGGCTTCATGTTGTGGGCATCCCTCACACTCTGGGAAACATAAAGGATTTGATCTATAGTGCTGTGTCCCCTTCGGAAGTCATACTGTTCTTCCGGTATCAAATTCAGTACCATAAGATGATATGTAATTCTTCTCAAAATAATCCGCTCCATCAGTTTGCAAGGAATGCACTTGAGAGCAATAGGCCTATAACTTCCCACAGAGCTGGCGCCTTTATTTAGTTTGCGGACTGGGATAATTACTACTGTTTTCCACTGTTTTGGAGGCGCTCTCTACCATATGGTCCAATGTTCCTTTCGTTCCTTATCATTCATTTCTCTTTTTATTCCATATATTTAAATTAATTAAAAAAAGATACTATATGATTTATAAACAGGTGAAAATTCTTTTGTCATGTCGGGCATTGCGCTGGTGGCAGGCGGCCCAGTGTAAGCTGCCGTCATTTAACTTTCTCCTCCTTTGCATCATTTTTTCCTTCTTTTGTATTTATATTAAATGATATTTTTCATAAATAATGTCTCTGTCATTCGTCGTTCTCACAGGTATTCGGGAACTGATATTCCTCGTAAGTAAGACACCATATAAGGGAGAAACCATACGAAATTTGCAGGTGTTAACTGCGTAAAGTTGTTTGTGAGCGTTCCAATAATTTGAGCCTTTCTCAAGTGAGAATAGCTTTACTTGTGACTTTTACATAAACTTACAACAGAAATGCACCATGCAACGCGATTCAGAAGGCGTTTTTAAATTAAAAATGATACTTTCTTTGGAATGTAAATGACCAGTATTACACGGGAATATTGTGGAATGCTGCATAGCGCAAATTATAATTTCCTTGGCGAAGAACGCATACTCATGGAAAAGGACAAAACGAATCCATAATTGTGAAGAATCTTGAAATTGATGACGAATGAAGAAGCAATATCGTTAGGTTCTGTGGTGTCTAAGACTTGTGCGACACAATTAACTGTAACTGAACCCGAATGGTGTTCGAGACTTTGCGAGACTCGCCGAGAGTTTGTTGTGGAACGTGTCCGGACCGGTAGAACGTAATGCATGCCTGTATTTAAGATATAAGAATGATCTGTGTAATAATCTAAATGTACTGTGCCGTGTAAGTGTAGTGAACGTCCATTAAATATGTGTGAATGAAACGAAGCTCATTATTCAACGAACCCACCAATATAACACAACAGGTTCAAAATTTTATGCTTTGCTTATAATATCAAATTACGTTACTTGAAAGAACGGGAATACTTCTGAAGAACGAATTAATTAAAAGATTTAGATCAATAAAATTGCAATTCTAGCCTGTTTTCAAACAAAAGGGAGTTATTTAATGAATGAATTCCCAGAGAGTCAAATCTGCATCATTCAAACCTTCCTGGGCCATACTATGGATGTTTGACGATATTTATTTTTTAACAGGACTGTTTTATGTGGAGTGTTTTTGTGAGCAACTATAGAGTGACTAAAGAAATCTGACCAGCTTGTCAAGTTGATAGCATTTTTAAGGATATAGAACTGATTTTAACAGCAGTACAGAATACAAAAAAATAAGTATTTTCAAACTGTACAAGATGAAGCAATATTTTATTGAATAATATTTTGTCTAGTACTCCGCTTATTAAACTTCGCTAAAACACGTCTATTTATTTCAGTATCCAAATAAGGTTTTAATGGCTTTTAATATGATTTTCTTCAACAATGAGTCTTTGAACTTAAAAATTTAAAGAGAGTAAAAAGTAAGAGAGGAAAAGAGACGGTATTCAAGAACAATCTAGTTATTTCTCTTCAAAGTGCGGGCGAAGACATCGCCCGCAGGTATATTCTGAAAATTAAAACCATTCAAATAATACCTTTAGAAACCAAATCCAAATTCAAATCCTTTCAAACTAAAATTCTAAACATCACAATAAGTGATAAAACAGTTCACTTCCCCTCGAAACAGGATA
Source organism: Araneus ventricosus (assembly GCA_013235015.1). Taxonomy (NCBI): domain Eukaryota; kingdom Metazoa; phylum Arthropoda; class Arachnida; order Araneae; family Araneidae; genus Araneus; species Araneus ventricosus. The sequence goes on along the minus strand of BGPR01014201.1, from coordinate 15,672 downwards.
CAAAGACAGCAAAGGAATATACAAAGAGCTTGAAATAATAAATAAAAGCTAAAATAAAACGCGAGATACCTTCAGAAAATATGAATACAGTTTATTAAAATTTTTACCATAAACACGTTTCCATTATTATTATTTTTTTATTCCCTCCCACGAGAAGATGAGTTTGGTGGGATTGTGAACTAAGTTTTAAATAGGAATAAGGATATTGTCCGCTTATTATGTTTACGAAGCAATTTCTTGTCGGTGTCCCCGAAGGAATACAGACAATTCATCTGCACTAAGGGACTCAATTGCAACACGTCAGACGAAGAGAAATATTTGCGTTCTACCCTTGAGCTTAGGATGATTATTTTGTTGCGGCCTAGTGATAACGGTGCACGTCAGATAAGCCGGAAAGGGAGAAAGAAACACACAATCCCCAATGAGATGTTGACGCGTGTGTTGTTGACAAGACGCAATTTCTTCTCTTTGTCCCCGGGCTACACTACCAGATGGATATTGCTTTTCCAGAAATCCCGGTATTTGGGAAGCTCCTGCAATATTTAGGATTTCTATTTTTTAAATCTGCTTTCACTACAGGTGTTGAAACGAAGGAAAAATAGCGACGCCATTTAAAATGAAATGAAAACATAATTAATGATGCCATTTGTTATAGTAAATATAGTATGCCTAATCACTTAAGAAAGCACACGTTTATGTTTTATTGAATTCTTCCAGAAATCCCATCATTTTAGGCTATTATTTGAATCTACTTTCAGGTGTTGAAAA
>BGPR01014201.1:0-14894 GCA_013235015.1 Araneus ventricosus | reverse complement strand
ATTTAAAATGAGATGAAAACATAAATGATGTGTTTTGTTATAGTAAACATTGCTTAAATAATTAAGAAAGACTGGGGTTTTGTTCTGTGGATGCACTTTTCCAGAAATCTCAACAGTCAGGAAAGCAATTGTCATATTTAGGATTTCTCTTTTTTTAAAAATCTACTTTCACTAAAGGTGTTGAAATTAAGAAAAAAACAGGCGATGCCATTTAAAATGAAATGTAAACATAAATTGTGTCTTTTGTTATAGTAAATATATGCTTAATGAGTTAAAGAAGGACAAGTTTTTATTTTGTGGATAAACTTTTCCAGCCGACATTTAGGGAAGATACTTCGATATTTAGAATTCCTTTCTGTAAAAAAATTTGTTTTAATATAGAGAAGTGTTAAAACAAAGAAGGAAAACAAAGGCCTTTAAAATAAAATAAAGACGTGAATGATTAAGTTGTTTTAGTTAATATATGAATAATGGTATCAGAAAATAATGTTTTGACGTAGACATCTTACGTCTTTACATAGTGGTCTAATGGTGTGTCGGGGAAGGAAAAAATTATGACGCTTTTCGCGCTAATGTTAAACGCTTATAGCTCCTCAACCAAATTATGTAGTGAGTTGGTTTTAGTTTCATTTAACAGAGAAACGTAGACGTTGAAGATGGCAAAAAGAATTTCAAAAATTGGAATTACAGTTTAGTCACAGTTGAGCTGCAAATTTGGTGAAAATCACGAAACTTTTTGATGACGTCACAGTGACCGATGTGCGCGCACGCAGAGTAAGGCAATTCATTCACCGATCGCGCGAAAAATTAATCAAGAACTGCTGAATTGCGTCAATTTCGCGCTAAAGTTAAACGCTTATAGTTCCGCAAGCAAATAACATAGGGAGTTGGTTTTAGTTTCAGTTAGCTGAGAAAGGTAGACATTAAAGATTGCAAAAACAATTTTAGAATTTGTGATTACGCTCTAGTCTCAGTCGAGTTGCAAATTTTGTGAAAATCACGAAGATAGAGTCACATAGTCACACTAGACTAATAGTCACTATAGACTATGGAGTTGATAGTCACATACAGCTACTTTAGTCTCAGAAAGTGACAGTTGAGTAAGATAAGTAAGTCTACGCCCCTCAATTCCAGCGGCCGTTTCGCAGAGACAGCCTCCCTTCGATTTTTTTGTATCGAGCATTGACTTTTCCAGAAATCGCAATATTTATAGCTATTATTTTAATCTTCTATGAGAGCAGGTGCTGAAGAGAAGGAAAAAAATCGATGTCTTGAAAATGAAATGAAAACATAAATGAAGCTTTTATTATAGCAAATATATGCTTGATAGTCTAAGAAACGACGAATTTTGTTTCTTAGATCTACTTTTCCAGAAATCTCAACACTTTGCGAACTGGCTCCAATATTTAGGATTCTTTTCTAATCTAATTTCATAACAGGTGTTAAAAGGAAGTAAGAATGCAACGCCCTTTAAAATAATATTACGACTTAATGTCTTTTATAATATTAAATATTTGCTTAAAGATTTAAAAAAAGGGCAAGTTTTTGTTTTGTGTATGCTCCATTCCAGAAATCGCAATATTTAGGGAAGAGGCTCTAGATTTTATGATTTTTTAAAAATCTTCTTTGAGGACAAGAGTTGAAACAAAATATGAAAACGACGCCCTACAAAATAAAATTAAACATAAATAATATATTTTGTAATAGTAAATATAAGTTTATAAATTTAAGAACGGGCGAATTTCTGATTAGTGGATGTACTTTTCTAGGAATTCCAACATTTAGGGCACCAGAACCAGCTTCCGCTCTTCAGACTTCAATGCCACACAAACTTGAGTTTTTATTTATTTCAATCAATTATTATGACTTAAAGATGCTTTGAAAATAGCATGTCTGGTAATCTTTTAACAAGTGCAGTTTCGGATATTTACCATACGTTACCTATATACTTTTACATGTTGATTTTATGCAATGGTTTCCATGTTTGTTCTGTAATAGTTCTTTTTGGATATTCAGGAGTGTATGGTCAGTCTAAATTAATATTCACTTTGAAGTTGGGATTGTTTCATCAGTAATCTACATAAATGCCACGATTACATTCTTTAAATCATAACTATCATTTAAGATGAAATAAAAAAAGTATAAAAAGTATGAATAAAAGTATAAAAATATATAATAAAACTCGTAGTCAAAAGAAAAATGAAACCTTATGTCTTATGTACATGAAAGAATCAGTGTAACCTTTGAACTTCGTATCATAGTAGAATATTTCTAAAAATAAGTTTTTCCTGCAAGAATGTTCTATATAAAGTAAAAATTAGATAAACTAAACAAAAATTAAAATGAAACAAAAAGAAAGAAAAAAATAAAGACAAAAAACAGCAAATTTAGACAAAAACGATGACAATACATCTTTAAGCGTACGAAAGCAACAGCCTCAAGTGATTGCATCAACAGAAGGTTGAAACGATAATATTTAAAAAACACATAAAATATATAAAAAATGAATTTCGAAAAGTAAAAATGTTCTAAAAAAGGAAGAAATGGAATCGAATGGTAAACTTTATCGAAGACCACTCACCATAAAGATTCCAAAATTAGATAAGATTTTCTGTCAAGGGTAAGATTATAAATCAAAATTATACCCTTTGCGGCCTGAATCCCGTCCAAAATCAATATTTGAATCATTTTGACGAATCAAAATGCACAATCCTTAAAAAATCAAGAGGTACTAGAGAGTGTGTTAACCCTAACACTCTCTGCCGAAATCTTAGATGCAATCCAGACGACGCCAAGTATACATGAAGCAACCAAAAATTAAAAGCTAGCACGTAGCTCCCTCTATGAAGAAAAATTCTAACTAATTAATCAGAATAAAAAACTAATATTTAAACAGTTTTAGCAAATTAAATTAGAAAAAAACCATTAATATATTAATTAGAGAAATTTTTTATACTCCTTTTAAAAAACTATTAATATTAATGAAAGAATTTGGGAATCCGTTGTCTTTAAGAATATTTTTTAAATTATCTAAAGCTTTAACTAAATTAGAATGGTTGTTACATATGCTATTTATTCTATTAATTTGAGAAAAAATGGAATTCCTAAAAATTTTATAATGAAGATTTGTATGAAAATTACAAAGTATTATAGCCTTAAAATTAAACTCATTTCTTTTATCAAATAAGCCAATTTTATTATTTAATTAATTTATTCAATTTATAAATTTGTTAATGTATTGCTGTCTATATAAAGTAAACCACTTTCAAATCAAAATTACAAATGGACAATGAAAAGCATGTCCAAAATGTTGTTTAATTTTTTTTCGAAGTTTTATATATATACATATACATATATATGCCTTATTTATGATTGATTTAATTTGATGTATAATAAAGCACAATTAAAATTTAACAACCCAAAATTGCCAAAAGAATTATCTTGACTGAATTTAGTTGCTTTAATTTAACCAATATTATTGTTAAACTAGAATTTGCGTGATTAAAATGTTTGCAAACTGTCTCATGATTTTTTCTTGCTTATGTTGGTAAGTAACTATGATATTTCTTATAGTATATTATTAATAACCGTTATTAATAAATAATATTTTAAATATAATCTATATGTTTGTGTTTCCTTCCGTTATCAAAATTTTTTGCATTACGGCTGCATTTACCTGACAACAATATTAAAAACAGGAAAATGGCAAATTTTGTGATTGCATGTCATTTTCTGCTAAAAGTTTCTAACCAGAAAAGTTGTCTATAAAGCATCGTCCTATTTAAATTATAGTAACGACAGTGTGCTCAACATTGACTAGTTCACAGGAAAATGGCAAATTTTGAGATTGCATGTTACTTTCTGCTAAAAGTTTCTAACCTGAAAAGTTGTCTATAAAGCATCGTCCTATTTAAATTATAGTAACGACAGTGTGCTCAACATTGACTAGTTCCAATAATTCGAAAAAGGCCTGATTAGATTATTTAATCTAAAACTTGCAATGTTATTTTGGAGGTTGAGATAAAAACCATTTTATTGAATTAGACCTTGAGAAGGCAGAGCGTACTACGCCTGTGAAAATATTCATAAATGCTTCGTATGTTTGCTAAAACAACAAATTTTCTCTCGAGTTTTGGAAGTCGGCTATCATGTGCTCTCTCTTCTAAATTACTTTGGCGCTGTGCCAGTAAAGGAACTTCTTGTCTAAAATCTTTTTCTTGTTTTCGCCGATATTTTCTGGAAGTAAATTGAAATTCATAAGAAAATGGAAGACTTAAAAGTTTTAGAAAGTATATATATGAGTGGGAATAGTTTATTCAATAAATAAGAAAAATGTGGTCTTGATAGAGGCACAGGCATTGATTGAAAATGTTACTTTCGCAGAATACTTTTAAAGGTGTACATGCTTCCAAATTAAATCAGGCATATTTTAAATATTAAAATCAATTGAAAGGCAAATGCTTTCACTTACAAAACAATAAAATAAGGGGAAAGTTTATTTGTCTAATCAGATACATTCTCGTGTCCTGTGCTGAGTTCACGTGGACTTTCTGGCCTGCTAGCAGAGCTTGTCTTCGGGATTGGTGGGTAAATGATTCAAGACTCAATTCTACTGAAGATCTATCCAGTACGTTTGCCTCAAGCGCGTTGTAGGCGTCGAAATAAAACGTTTCCAACTTGTAGTTTTTAAATTTTGAGAGAAAGGTTCTGAATTATTGCGATTTGAGTATGTTTTGGGGAATAACTTGCACAACTTTACTTGTTTTGTTCTCGTTTATTTCATTGAAAGCCATTCTGCCACCAACCGTTTCATACCAGATTTCTTTTGGCAAATACAACCATCTATCTAACAGAGAAATCACCAAGTTTTACCCTTGTGTGATGCATTGAAGTCATGTTTCAACTACACAAGTATGCACAGTCAAATTCTAACTGAAGCAAAACATTTAATTAAACAATTTACAATTGGATTATAATATTATGCATGATAATCATTAAAAGATACCAGGTTGGGTAGTCAAATCGGTTGAACTACTCAGCTGCAGAGTTTCGATCATTATGCCCAGTTTGGCCTTTGCGGAAACAATTTGCAGTTCCGCGGCCTCTAGTTCAGAATGATCCCAGGGCAACCGTCAAGCAACGAGTTTTATCGGAAAAATTAGAATAGCCTCGTAATTTTGTGCGTCACCAAATGCTACCGGTTTTTGGACAGACAAGGGTCATCTTCAAAGGTTATTGCTTCTAGGAAAGAAATTAACATTCTATTCCCATCTGTTGGTGATCAGATGATGAGGCTTCACATGTGGAATCAAGTCATTATAGACACTGTCTATTTTTCATTTGCGCCTACCTTATACAATAAAGAAGGACATTATATGCACTATTTCTGGTCATAAACAACCGTTATAACAGCCAAGATCCCTTTCCATTATAATTTATTTTCCTTGGTTTAGATTAGATGATTGATGAAATGACTCACCCACATAGCTCTAATAACCGATGGAGATTTTACATGTAAATGCCTTATATTATTATTACTATCACCTTCGATCAGATGGTGATGAAGACGTCAAAAGTTACTTGTCTTCTGTTTTGTTTTTGTTTTTGAGCATCAACACCCTTAGTTACATATTTCCTTTTTATATTTTCGACAGTTTAAATGGGTCAGATTTGTGAGAAATGGCTGTATCTTCGACTGTTGACGACTAATTTTCCATTCAGCAAAAGAAACTTAAACTTAAGGCAGAGGACTGATGATAAACTCATCTCCATGCTACATTACAGGGAGAATAGACATCTGATCAGATATTTTAACTAGAAATTCTTTGTTCCACTATATTAAACTAAAAAAATCACTCCGCATAGAAGATAACCCTCTGGAAAGTTTGGTAGGATTTAATGTCCCTTGAGTCATACTTTACGATGCTGAGCCCAACATGCAGTTAAAACGTTTCATGATGTTTAAGAGAAAAAAAAGACAGAATACTGAAATCAGCTGGTAAATAAATTTAATAAAAACATTTTAAAAGCAAACTTTATTAGTGTATTAAAACATAGATTTTTTATTTTAATATTTTTTAAAATTCATAATTCATTAATATGCATATTATGAAATATTGGACTCAATTTTTCTAAAATTCCCAAAAAGTGGCTTCTAACATTAGTATGAACAGAAATCGATTAACTAATAATTAGATTCTCAGAATATTGAAACAGTGTCTAGTCATTAAGAAAACACAAATGTACTGATTTTGAAAATTCTAGAACATCAAGAAGTGAGAGAAATATCGATTATAAAGTTCCTTTTTTACAAACATGAAACATGTCAAGTTGAATAAATGCATACAAAAATAAAAGAAAAAAGTTCCCATATGAAATCTGGAACTGATCCAGACAGTGTTAAAAATGCATTCAGAAAGATGCTTTTGACATCCCTCTAGTGTTCTATTGAACACAAATTTGAAAGTCATAAGACATGAGTGTGATCTCTTCTCTATGAGCATGATCTTCTTTTTCTTTTCTATTACAATTTTCATCATAAAATGAAAGCCAACTTTGCGATCAGATCATACCTGCATTTTTGTAATTTGGATCTATTCTTATATGAAAAGTAAATTTTTGTAGTTTTATCTCATTTTGAACGTTAGTATTTCAGTGAATACTTTCAAGTTTTACAAACTGGAAATCGAGTCAAGAATTTCTAGTCGTCGGATGACGATGAAGATTGAATGAATGAAACGCTGAAATAATTCACTAAACCTCCGTATGAATTCTGCAGGAAAGGATTTTGGATACATAATCCTTTTTAATTTGGCTGAAACTCCCTGCCAACAGGAATTCAAAGCGATACGAATCTCTGTGATATCCAAGTTATAGAAACCAGCAACAACTATTTTCATTAACTCTTTAATCCCGAGGCGACTTTTTTCTTCTAGCTCCTTTAAAACTGGGTTATTTTGGGAGGCTAAGACGTGAATTGTACTCTCACAACCTGGGTGGTCAGTTGCCCCACCACCCCACCCCTGCTGCAACCCTCCCTTAAGGCGCAAGGAAATGGGCTGTGTTGGACAAGGCTAATTTTAGCCCCTAACTCGCTTATCTCCAAAGCTATCTCAGAACCTCACCACCCCTCAAAAGAAGCCAACCGCCTTAGACCGGCCTTCGTCGTCGTTAAGGGAAAATTTCTAGACCGCCCCGGATCGCCTCGCTTGGTTTGAGAGGGTTAAATTGTAATGTATCTTTTTATAAGAGTAGTTTACTTGTTGTGTTGTTGTTGTTTCTTATTCCACTTGTTCTAGTCCTCAGCTAGACCAACTCCAAGAGTCCGCTCTTCCACAGAAAAGTATAGGCGAACGATCCATGCTAAAGGAGGAGAGTGCAGCTTCTGTTGGCATTAGACATTGGACGCCCGAGGTAAGATGTCTGACTTTGTCCATTGCCTTTTTGCTTTAGCTGGATATAATGGAATGGCCTTCACGCCTTGGGTGACCCTTCCAGGAGAAAAAAGTCCAGATGTACATCGCCCATTCCCCCGCCACGATGAGGCATCATAATAGGACAAGGGGGGAGTTTACTTGTAAATTCAATTTCTGAATAAAACTAGCCATCAATAAGGGACTTATACTGGCTGAGTGAAAGTTGGATTTATGTTCTTTTAAAAGAAGTAAAGCAAAATTAATTTGCGAAATTTAGGTTATATTAATTTCGATTTCAAAGAAAAATCCTTTAAAATAAAGTGAAGCAGCTAATTTTTTATTCAAAATATATCTTCTGTCTGAAAACTAAAGATAATTATCGGATGTGTTGGTCATAAAACGTGTGTAAAATTCCACATAAATCTGCATTGGAGGGCCGAAGTGGTTACTAATTTTATATCAAGTTTCTAATTTATAAGGATGTATTAAAATATGCGGAAAATCCTCGCTACTGAAAAATTATTTCAATTCTGTACATTTTTTTGTTTTCTGTTTAAATAAATAGTTTGTGCAGTCTGTCTTTTTTAGATGGGAGTTCAATCATTGCGCGTCCTAATCTACATTTCTCGTATTTGATGGCTGCTAATCTGAGAAAGACAAAGAGAAACTTTAATCCATAATATTTAAGAAAAGGTCCCATTTTCCAGGATCTCCATCATATTATTCCTTTGGTTTAGATGGGAGTTCAATCATTGCGCATCCTAACCTACATTTCTCGCATTTGATGATTGCTAAGCCAAGAAAGAAAAAAAGAAACTTTAATTAAATAATATTTAAGAAAAAGTATCATTTCTCTTCATTTTTATAGTGGTTTAAGAAAGGAAAGCAAGTTGACATTTTTTCATATCAAATGCTCTTATCTTTTATAAACTATACCTTATAAGAAGTATCTCGAAAACCAAAATTTCTTACAGATGATTTTTTTCTCTAAATTGTCTCAAAGTATATCAATTATCTTCCTGGCAAATATTTTTTTCAAAGAAAAGAACGAATCAATCAAAGTGATGTTCAGACTATACTTTTTATGTGTTTTATTTCTCTTCCCTTTTCCCTTTTTCATTGTATTTCGGTAGTTAAGGGAGACTTTAATAATTATTTATAATTAAAGAACCTTAGGCATTTCCTATTAATTAAATTTATTTATTGAAATCAAAGGAAACTTAAAAGTTGCACTTAACTACAAACTGGATTTTCTTTACATTTCTTATGAGCATTTGCACATTTGAATCCTTTAGAATAAAATATTTGCAGTAAAATAAATGTTTTATCTTTGAGATTGTATATTATACGAGCAAATATTATGCTGATTATTTTCTGTCTTAAATCTTAATCATTTTATTCAATGAGATAGAAAAAATTGTCACTTCTTTTGAAACCTTTCATGAATGTTAGAAAAAGTATTTATATTCTGTGATTTAAAAAATGTTACTAATTATTTACGGTTTTATTTAAAAGCATCAAATTATAACCACATCTATTTGAGCATGAAGTGCATATTCAGTCTCAGAAAAACAACTTTTAGCGACACTGAGATTACTTGCAGTTAATTGAACTCTTGGAAAGTTAATAGATCACTTTAACTTTCAATGTTCAAGGGTAAAGTTGAAGCAACACATTACAGACATGCACTATGATTACGTTTGAATAGAGCAACTTCTGACAGAAAAGTCCTTCCAGAAATACAAAGGAATATGAATTTTATGTCAGTAGCTAGCAAAAGAAGCGGAAGAAATCGAAGGAGCACAAAAAACAAAGAAAAAGAGTTATTTTTCAGGGGACAAAGATAACAGAAGGAAATAACCGTTCGAAGTCTTATTGTTGCCACTACATCCCGAACAAAGTCATCTCTGTCAAGAACCAGTTGCATTTCACTGAAGACACGATGGCTATAGATTTTAGTCCTTACAAGAGTTTTGTGCTGCAGAAACAACATCAAGAGGGGAGAAGTTTCAGCTGCCCTAACAGAGGCGTTATCGAAATTGTCCCAAGTGCTGTAATGCAATTCCGATACCAAGAATGATTCTTAGAAGTCCGAAGACAACAGCACTTCTTCAATCGATGAATTGTACTGTTTTGGCCTTTTGCTTCTTTCTTTCGAGGAGGAGCTCTTTGTGTACACTTCACATGTATATACCTAGAGAAGACGTAAAAGAACAACACCAAAAAAGAACAGTCAACCCATTGATTGAATTTAGAGAACGCAATCCTTTTCGTTAGTCTGCAATTCCAGTCTGTCTGTTTTTAAGCTGTGCCTTTAGACTATCTGTGTTTTATCGGAGATGCTGTTTAACTTAAACTAACACTCGGTGTTCGTTCTCTCCCATCTGAAAAATATTTTAAGACACTTTTGAAATTATTTATATTTATATACAAGAAATATTTATTCTCCTTTAGATATTTCAACTTTGGAATAGTGAAGAGCTTTCAAGGCTTAGGAATTCTTTGAAAAGAAAGCCATCGTCTGATATTCTTTCACTAGATGTTTCTTCAATAAATGTTTTTTCAATGTAACTTCATTTCTAAAACCACTTATTATATCATTGCTAGAAAATCACTCGTCATGGTATGGCGGGTGCAAATTGCCTCTTTATTCGAGAGATTTCCAGTCAAATTTGACGTGTTAAATAGATATACATGCGAGAGAAATGTTTAATATTGATTGAAATCAAATAAAATAAACATATGTTTTATGACAGGAAATATTTTTTAAAAAATATTTATCAAATATTATCAAATCATATCATCGCGATTGCAATAAATAATCAGATACATCGTGGCGTCCAAACTATATCACGCGCATGATATACCACTGACGTGATTTGCTACTTTCTATTAAAAAACGGAAATTAATTTGAAATATATGATTAATATAATTTAAAATTTCTCCGGAACTATTGATCATTGAGAGATAAATTTTATATCAATGGATAGCAAATTTTATTTCGCTATTTTAGAGCTATTAAATTTAAAAGTAGAACGACAACTACTCTTTTAAATTTAAAATTACTGAAATTTAGGTGCTCTAACAATGAAATAATGCTGTTAACGTCTCGCAGTGCTATGGCGAGAATTTTATTGTTGGTGACGTTGGAGCGTCACCGGATCAGTGAGAGACATATATGGCTATTATATTAGTAATGTAATTCATATATATAATATTTTGCAAACGGCTTTTCATATTCTGGTATAGCAAACTATTGTAAGCTTTCAAACCCCCTTAAGGGGGCATACGATTCTTAAACCTCGAAAAAATGGTGGAAAACTGTCAAATTCGATACATTATATCTCTGAAACAATGCAATTCAAAAACTAACTTTTTTTCTAGAAAAATATCTGTTCTTTCTGTTCTAGCACACACATTTTCAAATCTTAATATTGATATGTATTTATTTGAGACAGTAATAAATGTGTATATAATTTTTGGAGAAAAAATGAGATTGTCACCCTTACGCGCATGATTATGGATAAAATATTTATCTAAACACAATATTCTGTGTATCTAAGTAATCCAAACAGTCTGTTTAAGACACTTAACCTCAATTTATTAACATCTAAATTTAATTTATGTTTTATATACCAATTTAAATTAAAAATAGTTAAAATTTCATCTTTTCTACCCCCAAAAAAATATTCTTTGGAGAAATATGTACAAAACTGTGGTTCAATTTGTAGAATATAGCAAAATACATATTCGATTAAAATCTCATGTAAAAATATTCAATAGTTCTTGAGATAGCGTGCGCACAATATCAGAAAAACACATTTAGAGATATAGCACTTTAAAGATATGTCCATATTCAATGTTTACGTTGAAGAGCTGACACATTTTCCTTCATAACTTTCATAATTATGGGAATTTTTTAACGCGGATTGTTTTAAAATGTTCGAAAAGACAGGGAAATAATATATATTTTTTTCGTAAAAACGAAAATTTTGGAGGTTTAACAGTCGTATGTCCCCTTAACAAAATACCAATTTAAATTAAGAAATAGAATGAGGTAGCAGCACATCATTGTATAAAGTGATGAAATATTTTAAAAGAATACAGAAAGGAGTCTCATTAGATAATGAGAATTAATTACAAGTTTGGCTATCATGGACAAGTTAGAAAAAGGCATCATATAGAATCAATGGACCATATTTTATTAAGAACCTTTATTTTAACGTCAATTGTTTCATAGTTGTAAAAATTAAATTTTGCAATCGATTTTTCTCTCACTTCCTGATGTGCCAGAGTTTTATAATTGTGTATACTTGTGTGTGTTTTCGATGATAATACACTATTTTACTATTTTCAGAACTTAATTACCAGTTAATAGATTTATGTAATAAAATTTTATTCCATGCGAGTGGCTCCAGCTAGAGGAGAATTTGAGAAAAAGTTGATATCCTGATTCAATAATATTTTTAGTGACGAATTATAAAGTAAAGAATAAAAAGTAGAAAATGATTAAATAAATATTTACACTTTTAGTACACTAATAAAAGTGTGTGTTTCAAAATTACTTTTATTGATTGAATTTTATATTCTGCCTCTAAATGATGCCGTGATTTCGAATGCTAAATTTGTTTGTCTTTGAATTCACATTCCTACATATGACTTAATGTTAAAGATTACTGTTTATTTAATGAACAAAGTATACTGTAAGTTTACGTCAGTATAAACGTTGTACTGACACTTAGATATAAAAATAATATTAGCAGCTATTTATTTCTTGCAAGTTAAATTATAGTCCCCCCCCCCCCAAGATTTAGAAATGTAAAAGCTTAGTGAAAAAAATTGCTATAAATTTTACGTGTTATTTCTAAACGTATAAGAATTTATTAAAAACTAAGAGCAAAGAAACAAAATAATTTTCTAATCCAAACTAACAATTAATTAATATTTTTATTTTATCGTTTTTATTACTTTAAATTCGTTTCAAATTGTTTTTGCAACACAATTAATGAGAAAATTTTAATCGAAGCTTAAAGCATCAACCATAGATTTTAATTCAACATTGTTTATCCACAAAACGACGAAAATCTTTAAAAAGAATTAAATGATTCTCTTGCCGTAAACGTATAAAAAAGTTTTCAGAAAAATTAACAGAACTTAAATTAATGTACCTTAGCACCTGATAGTTTCAAGAAGTCATTTTCTGTTTTACTGATTCAGAATATCTTCTAGAGCTATGAAAAAATTAATCGGTGATTTTTTCTGCTTTCGCTTTCAATATAATAGTTCATTATTCACAAAAAATGTGTAATGAAAAAATTAAAAAACCATCTGAATAAAGAGTTATTTTTAGAATGATTGCATTATAAAAATAAATAGACTTAAATCTTAGGTTCTTTTTTATAAAATTGTTTAAGAAAGTGAAAAGTATCATGGACATCGAGAAAAAAGTGACATAAAAAATAAACCTTGTAATTTCTTAGTAAAATTTACTTTAATGGAAAAAAATGAAAAGGAATGTTTGAATCTACTCTTGGGATAAAAAACACACACTTTTTTCGGAAAAATATATTTAAGTTCTTTTGAATACTCTAGTTTTTCAATATCAAGTTTGCTTTTGTTTCATCATAAATTAAAAATGGTCCAATGAATCAAAATTTTAAAGAATAAGTTTTTCTCCCTTTACAATAGGCTACACTTTCTTATGCCTGTGTTTGCATCCATGTTTCGTTGGAAGTTTTTCACTTGAATTTTTTTATCTTATCATCGACATAAAATGAATTTTTTTAAACAAAAATCAAGACTTCGAATTTCAGCATCGTCGAATTTTTTTGAATTTCTTTCTTTCATTCTTCTTTTTTCACCTCCATCAAGGGATGAAAAAACTTCGAGCGATAATTAAGGTATGGATAAATCAAATTACTTTTTAATGGACAGTAATAGAAGTTAAGTTTTTTTCTGTGGAAGCTTCCTAACAATTGATAAGATTAGGACAAGATATATTGGTGTTTTGATTGAACATAACTCACCGACGCGAATCAGCCTTCAGAATTGAAGCTTTTGTTTTAAAATGTAAAATCAGATGTGAGATTATTAAGATTAGAATTTTAGCAGGCATTTCATTATTTTGAATGTTGAAATGAAATATGTAATTATGTTGGTTGTTTCACTTAAACTTTAGATTACAGGCTTGGCGCATTTTAAAATACTCTCTTAAATCGGAGATTTTGATGAAGAAACAGGAAAAGTCTTTTCTCTTTTCATCATTGTTTATGTATTTATTTAACCCTCCTCGGCTTCATCTAGCCTAAAGGTATTTGGCAATGTAAACCGACGGGGAAGATTCACAAAATCTTGCATAATATATTGCATATATAAGAAATATATAACATGGAATTTAATTAAGTGCATAATTTAGAATAACACACATAATAGATAATATTTAGGAAACTTAAGCATTACACAAATGTGCAGAGAAGCAGAGGTTATAAGCATAGTCATGAATGATTTACCCGTCCTTCACTCGAGAAACACTGAATGGAAGAGTCACATAGACAACAACACTCGAACTGTTACCTGTTATCTATTGCCATCACCGGCCAGGCCACAGACCACTCCCTTAGGAGGTACGCCCCGTCATCGGAGAGGAGAGCAATACAACCACATACCCACTACTATATCCCCAGAAGAAGCAAAAAAGGTATATACAACCAACTTTGTTATTGTTTTCCGTGCCATAAACACTGATATCCGGATATGATACAACTTCTTTATCCACATTCATATGATAACTGTTACTTTTTAACCAGTATTGCTCTTTTAGTTATTTTATAAATCCTACTTCCATGTCGAGATAAATCATCTACGCAAATCAGACATTTATTTTACAAGCATCGCAGCATCATGTCTTAAAAGAGAAAAATTCCAAGAAATGCCAGGTTTTATTATGTACAAAATTATTTATATCCATGATAAAGACTTTTATGAACAACACACCGGCATTTATATTCGAATCATTAATTTTTTTCTATTCTCTTTGTGACAGAAATTATTCGCAGCAGTATCATTGCAGCGAGAATCATTGATCAGTTTTGCGGATAAAATCTAATATTCGTCCCTCTCAAAATGTCGCTCAAAACCACCCTCGCCGATGACATAAAATGCAAATCTATCCGAATTTTATTCCTCGGAATTTTATAGTCCTGCTCTCGAGCCTGGTATTAAAATTCTTGCCCGAATCAATATATTTAGCTACACGTAAGGTACTATCCTCAAACATAATTCAGAATAGCAACATATCCAAGTGCGTATTGATCCCGATTCAACTGCATCTGAAATACGAAAAAAAGACTATGCAATCATTTTTCTCTCGAAGGCTGCATGGAGGAGTTGAATCTACGGCTTTAACGTAGATTCCCGCATTCACGGAAATAATTCGATTTCCCTTGATATACAAACAATTTTATTACATTTGCGAGTCG
>BGPR01014200.1:11225-39802 GCA_013235015.1 Araneus ventricosus | reverse complement strand
AATTGTCCTAATCTGAGGATATCTCCATAATAATTGTCCTAATCTGAGGATATCTGCACAATAATTGTCCATAGTTCTCAAATGAAAAACGTTTCAATGCACTTGCTCATCTCTTCACATTCAATTGAAATAAGTTACAATTAATTGGACCAGGTTAGCAATCGGGGACCGAATGGCATTTTATTGATTTTGCGTTTCCTCCTGTAAACTGTGTACCTCAGTGCGTTCAGTAGTTTGCTACTCATAAATGAGCTCTGTTGCACAACAGTCTCCTAACAAAGCAACAAGTATTTTTCGGAAAAGATTAGCAATGAAATTTTTTCAGTAATTTTCAGAAAAATGAATAACTCAAAATATGCATTTTGTATATTGTTCTTCTTATCGCAATTGAGTCTATTTAATAATTCGTTTAATGCCAAACGGCCATGACGGAAAATTCATATAACTGCAGTTAGCTTTTAAATGGGCTTACAGGCATATTTTGACATGAATTTGTAGTGGCTGAATTATAGCTCACGCAATATTTAACTTTTTTGAAAATATCTTTTTAGATCATGTATTTATTATATCATGTATTTTATAACATGTATTTAATTTTGTTTTCCATTGTAATTTTATTGGCAACAATTTAAAAGATTGATGGAATTTGGTTTTTGCTTTTATTATGACAATTTACAATGTGTAGCAAGTCTTAAAAGTAAACGCTATTTGAAATTTAGAATTCGCATTTTTATTTTGTATGTGGTAAACAAACTTTTTGTTGCTTCTACGACGATAAGAGAAATAAGCAGGCAACAAATTCAAGTTTTGGATCAAGTGTGCTAACTAGAATATACCTTTCACGAGTTTTTGTTAATTCATACATTAAAATACATTTAACTGTCCGCTGACTTTAAAGGTCAGCCTCGATACTTTAACTCTCTCGCACCGAGCGAGGCGGTCACGGGCGGTCTAAAAATGTCAACTTAACAGCGACAAAAGCCGGTCAGAGGCGGTTTGCTTCTTTTGAGGGCAGGTGAGGTTCTGAGATCGCTTCGGAGACAAGCTTGGTAGGGGGTCCAATTATCCATGCAAACCTCAGCCCATTTCCGTGAGCCATAAAACTAATTTTATTATTAAAATTAAATATTTTAAAATTATATTTCATTAAAGTATAAAGCACATGAATTATTCATTAGAAAAAAGATGTACAATAAATTCAATGACGACAAGAAGTGACAATTTGAAAATAAGCGTTTAAAAGATAATTCTCACGCAGAAACACAAGCAGTGAAGAATTGGGCGCCCAAATGCCTGAGGTGCACATATGTGTACCTTCATTCAAATTATATTTTTACAGATTCTATTATAGATAACTTACTATACTTTAATTATAACTTCAATCAAACTTTAAAGACTTGATTTAAAAAATACGCAAGACTTTATTTTAATAATAAAGTATAAAAAAATGTCTTTACATTTGCTCCGCTTTCTGTTCGTCGCCATTTTCGTGTATCACTAATTCACAGCCATAAATAAGAAAAAATACCACCGCACTGTGCTGCCATCTAGTGATGAAAAATGAAAGCTACATTCATAGATGTTGTAATGCATGCCTTTTTTCGTTATAATTTTACTTTGGAGGCAAGAAAAATGAAAAAATTGCAGGTACACATGAGTGTACTTCAGGACTGAAGAGGTTACGGCAAGGTTATAGCAGGGGTGGGGTACAGACCAACCCGGTTTGGAGAGTCCAATTCATGTCATATTCTCCCAAAAAAGCCCGGTGTTAAAGGGGCTAGAAGAAAAAAGTCGCCTCGGGATTAAAGATATCTGACAAAGTAAAAATTCCTATCTAAATTCTATGACAGAAGATTCTAGAAGTATTAAATTTTTGGAAGCTGATCATCCATTTTGAATAAGAAATGTTAAATCATTTCACGGAACTTCCTGACAATATTTTCTTACTCAGTAATTTTATTACCAATAGAATTCAGATATTATTATTTATTTTCGGCGTCTTCATGCTTTTAGAAAATTAAAATATTCTGAAAGTTTGCTCTCACACCTTAATTTCATCCGGATAGTTTATTGAGATTATATATTTTGCGTTTATTTTTTAGAAGAAGCTTCTTTCCCTTGTTTCCATCTGCGATATTATTCGTAAAAATAACTTTTATGAGCTGATGAGAAATATTGGTGTTGATTTACACTAACATTTGATTAATTAACTAATAACTTTAAACATAAAATTCTGATATCAGATGACATCACGTTATAAACAGTTATGACTACTTCTGAGTAGCACATTTGTGCAGTGGTAATGAAATCTTAAATATTCTATTAATCGGTTTACCCGAACGCGAGTCAAAATATACGGAGAACAATGAAATAGAAGAAGCAAAATGGCGACTGGAACAACTACGTTGAGAAGCTTATGTGGCAACTTGGCTACAGTAATCCCTAGAAAGGGAAAAGCAAAACTATCATCCCTACCCGAAGGGATTCACTTTCAGATTCCTATTGACGCTACCCCCAAGGGGGGTATAGATTTTGATCCGACTCTAAGCCATGTGTACACGTTTTCCATTTTATATTTTTATGTCCTAGTGGTGTATGTGTGTGTTAATAAATCATAAAAGATAAACTGGTTATCTTCAATGAATATGAATATAAAATCACACACATGAGAAACCATTTCAGCTTATTTATACAAAAGAATCCGCTTAATTTTTGGAATATTGGTCTCTTGTTTGTTATATACTTTTTAAAATGGAGTAACAAACTCCTCATTATATATAATGTTATTTTATCTAAGCTGAAGATAATAATGATTCATTTTTATGATAGCTATTATTCCTGAATTATATGATTGGTACTAAGAAGTGTTTCATTGAATTTTTAATGTCTTTCATTATTTGAGGCCACGGTGGCGTAGTGGTAAGGTCTCGGTCTCGAGGCCGGAGAGTTCCAGGCTCGAAACCCAATTCCACTGAAGATCCGCCGCATTTGTAGGCATTCTGCACGACGAATCAAACCCCGGCGCGGTGCACACAAGCCACCCCGCCCACCCTACCGAACCCAAGGCATTAAAGAACTAGAGAGGAAGCTGGTGTGGATTGAAAGTTTGGAGCGAGGGTGTGCCAGCCCAGGTGTCATTCTCATCCTCCGATCGCTGTTCAAAATTACGAGATCCATCCCAAAATAGCCCTCTTGTTGCATCCAAACGTGACGTTAAACTAACTTTCTAAAACTTTTATTCTTTGTTGAAATATCGGAGTGTGCCATGCTTTTCCTGATGAACCGAGATATTACATCCAAATCATCTGCTATATATGTATTTTTCTCAAACATTAAGCGTCTTCACCTTACATGTATCAGAAATTAATTCTTTTCCTCTTTCTATCGCAGGGCATACAAAGAATCGATGACCCTTCTCTTATGATTGACATACGGAATGGGCACACAGGAAATCCGTTTGAAGACAGCCTGGAGCAGGTAGCTCTACCTCGCCTTATTCCGTCCAAAGATGCCAATCCAGCCTTCATAAAGATCCCCATCGTTATCGTTTGCACCATCGTGGTATTCGTTCTCCTCATTGCTGGAACTGCCACCACTGTCATCTCCTATCCTCCGGAGCCTCCACAATGGCACTTTGAGACAGATGGCGACGGCGGACCAGTCCAGAAGAAACTGAGTGTCCACACAGCTCTCGATGGTGATTACAAACTGCTGGGTCCACTTTTAATAATGGCAGGTGGATTTCTCCTCATTGTAGATGTCGTACTGTGCGCCATAGTTACTAAAGAAGCATACATCGCACAGCGCTCCATCAGGCCAAATTCTACCTTACCTAACAGTTCAGAACCTATGTCGCTTTTCGGTGGTCCTTTCTTTCTAGCTGTCCCTTCGTTGACTGACCGAAACACAGTGACGCCCTTTGCCTTCTCCAGACAACTGTGGACCTTGCCAAATGCACCCTTGCCTGATTTTGCGTCTGATGATGTTCCTCTGAAAGGGTCAAGGATTCGACCCGGGACGGCTGTTATAAGAGGAAGTATTTCTCAACCCCCATTCAATCCAGATGTTGAAACGCCTGCACCTGCAGAGGAATGTTCAAATGATTGATTAAGCTAGCAAATTCTTAAATCTAACTTAGGAATTGAAAAAATAAATTTAAGCACGAAATAACGCATGTAAATATTTTAAGAACAGATATAATTGCAAAATAATCTAGAAAAATGTAATTTATGGTTCTTTCAATAAATATTCTTGACTGGAAACTCATTAAAAAACTTAAAATCATTATAATCAGAAAAAAAATCATTTTTTTTCATCAGTAAGATAAGTGAAAAATTCTTTAAATTATTTTTAAGAGGCATTTATGTCATATAGCCCTTTAAAACCTTGGAATTTTAATAGCTTTTAAAATGGAAATTTTCTACAACGTAAGTTCTAATTACGAAATAATAATTATTTCGCAAAATTATGTAAATTATTACTGTATTCTCTGTACTTCTAGAATGATCTGTGTTTAATAAATAAAATCACTAGTTTTATCATCAATAGATTTTTTATTTAATGCCGATAAAATAACTGTAATAGATTTCTTTAATTTGTAAGATGGTCATCCCGGTTTGGAGCTGCAGGAAAAATGTTTATAAAAAATAAAATAGCTTAGGAAAAGAAAATCAGTCATTCCTTTCACAACAGTATTCTTTTCACATCAGTATTCCTTTCACACTAGTATTTAGATTTTCTGGTCTTTACTTACGGCATATAAATTTACTTCATAGTTTTTTGGGTAATATTGACTGGGCCGCTTAGCACGATTGCTTGTTATGTAGACTACTAGCAGTACGCGCACGGCGTTGCCCGTGGAATCAGAACTACAAAAAAGTGGGTGGAAAAAAATGCCCACAATGGCAGGAAAAAATTTCGAAAACAAAATCAAAACAAAAAATACACATTATTGATATTACCGCTTATTTTTCTTTGCGAATGACGTCACCTGCCGCGAAGAAGGTCACGTTGCAGCAATGCATTGTGGGATGGTCCGGAGAAGCTCTCGCTGTTAAATCTCGCTACGAAAAAACTGTTTAAACCGACCAGGGAAAAATTAATTTTTAAAAAACGAAAAAATATATTTTAACAGTTCTTGTTTTAAATCCGACATAAACGTCCCATTTATAGGCTGAAAAAAAATGAATATTATAAAGATGTTAGAACGTCAGATGCGATAATTTAAAGAAATCTTTTTTAAAAATTACCATAAAAGTGACTATTTTTCAAAAATTTCTCAAAATTCAGTAAATTACGTTAGACGTACGAAACAAACTTCATTAGAACGGAAATCGTTTGTTCTTTCCGATGGTGTGACTGTTTTTTCCGTACAATTATTCGAAACCATTCTATTGAGAAATGAGTGCGAAAAATCACCCCAAAAGACACAAAATATTAAATAAAAAAATTTCTAGATTAAATTTCAAAATTCCGGTTTCGAGGTGCATTCAGTCACCATTACGACTACGTGTATGCCAAATTTCATGGCTGCAAGTGCGATAGATTCGTCTGGACATCGCAGACAAACACGCACACAAACATTGCCTTTTATAAGTATAGAAGCCAAGTGTCTCTTCAACCATCATTACTGAGGTTTGATTTAAAATAATCCAATTCTGATAAAGATAATTCTCAAAATGACTGACAACCAATGATGAAAGTTACAGATTAAGAAAGACACAGATGTGAAAAAAATTCCAGAAATATTTTGTAACTGGTTGCGAAAAATTGAGTATTTTCTTCCTCTTAGAAATTTCAAAAAATTGAGATAGGAGGTGTTGCTTGTTAAGCAACGGTCTGAAGAACGCTCTGACGTAGAAATAATTGGCAGCAATCAACCTGAAAGGTTAAAGCAGTACTTAAATTTTCGATAAATCTTCGAAACCAGGTGTAAATATGTTCCGTAGGAATTAAACAAAGTCATTTGTTAATTTGAGAACATCAGCAACTCTTTTGACACTTTCGACGTGACCTTCAAGAAGGCAGCTGACACGAGATACCCAATCCTATCACATCAAATATTGTTCAAGTCGTAGTTTTACAGGACCGAAAAAGTCTATTCTTTAGTGATCAAAAATTTTTGCTCTGGCTTATAATTATTATTAACTAGCCGCTTTCAGCGACCAGCTGTTCTCCCGTAATATTAATAGCCTGTAGCTATGCTTGAAATTTGGCAATATAAATTGGCGAATTGATGGTTGTAAAGGCTGAGGAACTCTGCCAAACTTTTATTTTGTTATGTATCTCGTAAATGGTGGGTGGTGGGAGGCAGATGACCATTGATGACATATCTAGGGGGTCATAACGGCCGGGCGCAAGCGAAAAATCGCCAAATAATGTAAAATTCCGCCAAATTTCTTACAACCCGAAAATAATAATTGGCGACATTTGCGCCCTGTCATTCTCTTCGCTTGGCGACTTGGCTCGCGTTTAGTTCAAAATTGGCGACATTTGCGCCCTGTCATTCGCTTCGCTTGGCGACTTGGCTCGCGTTTGGTTCATGACAACTTGGCTCGCGTTTGGTTCATGGCGACTTGGCTCGCGTTTGGTTCACAATTGGCGACATTTGCGCCCGGCTAACGGAAAAGTACCGCCATAACCTTTCATAAGAAATAAAAATTGCCGAAATCAGTCCAGTTGTGGGGATGGGGGAGGTTCCTCTGGCTTTACCAATTATTTTGAATATATAGATCCACAGGGAGGGAACCGACCAAATAATGTTTAAGGTTATTCAAAACTCTCTTGGCGTAAGGAAGAATTACAAATTGGGGGGGGGGATAAAAATAAAACAACGAAAACAATTAACACATGAAATACAGTGAAAAAGCTATGCAATATGCTAAATGTGCGGCACAATTGTACTGCAATATGTCTTCTAAAATATGCTGCACAATTTTAATGTTGATTATGATATCAGATGGTAAAGTTGGCGGCGGCAACGTGTAATGAGATGTTACATGACATGGACAGTTACTTGACTCCATTAGGTCACCGCATCCACATCATGCAGACAACAAACAGAACAGGTGCAAGGCTACTAAAAGAACATGGGTTAAATGTCTATCGTAATTTGACGTTTAAAATTACCTTGTTAAGGAAGCCCTGAGTATCAAATTATGCATAAGAAATTCAACTATAGTTATATTTAAGGCAAACAAGCTGGTTGCCGAAGGCGGCTAGTTAAAGCTATAAGAGAGGATTATTTTCCCTCTGTTTACAGAGTACAACAAGATCTTGTCTCAATGATAAATTGGAGATCTTTCACTGTGTCTGAGGCAAGATTTCTTAATTGGAAAAATTTCTGAAGGAATTTCAGAAAGGAAATTTTGTTTTCAAGATCTTTTCAGGTTTCAAAGGAAGTTGCTTCTTTTCCATAGACATTTCAGAACCTTTGAGTGAAAATTTAATTTCTGGAAGCATTTCTGGAATTTTGACAGAACAATTACCTTGGAAGATGTCTCAGGATGTTACACTGAAGGTTTGTTGTTCGGAATGCACGTAGATGTTTTCTGAGCGAACTTTTCCTTTAGAGAAATTACCGAAACAGTAGCCTCTAGTTTCGACTTTTGGCATTCTTCAGCTTTTAAACAACCAGTTAATTCCGCACAGACCGTCTATGCTCGGTTATACGAATATATGATTTTCCTCGCGCTTTTAGAACCAAACTGGTGATTCAGCGCTCCAAGAAAATTCAACAAGCCAAAAAAGGCGTCGTGTGGTGTGCGCATAACAGAAAAGTAGCCATTGTACAATGTTTACAATAGTAAGTTCCATGAGATTGACCAATTTGTGAATTGGCACGTATTTATCTTCTCTGACTTGAACTATTTTGACGTTGATCCAGACGTTCTCTGGCTCGCCTAAGCCCAACTCCTTCATTTCTAACTGATCTCTTTTGAATAATTTCTTCCAAAGTTTTATTATATTGTAAGAGATATTGTGAATTCTTCACCTTAAACTCATTTTTTAAAAGAAAAAGTTATTTTACACCAGAACGAATATAGTAACAAGCTATGACTATGAAGTTAAGCCTAACGTGGCGGAGGCTACAATTTTTTTGTAAACAAACCGATTGTTGCCATCGGAAAAAGAGAAATTAACCTTTTTCTGTGCCACGCACCTTAAAGTTTTTTATGTCTAGATGATATCTTCCTCAATCGGATCTGGAAAATCTACGTTTTAAGTAATTTTGGATTCTGGTTTGGAGTGCACTTTAGGAATAGTTGTAGGGGCATTTTTCTACTTAATGATTGGTGAGCGAGCAATTTCAGTAATTTCTTTCTTTGTCTTCTTAGCAGAAATTTTGGTTTTATTAATCCTAGCTGATGAATGCACATAAATCGAAAGATTACTTTCGAAATCTTCTTCGTTCCTTATTCTTCGTGTATCTCCAGGGGACATTATTTTGAGAGTTTGATTGGAGATTATACACTAGAACGAATATAGTAACAGGCTATGACTATGAAGTTAAACCTAACGTGGCTGAGGCTACCATTTTTTGTAAACAAACCGATCGTTGCCATCGGAAAAAGAGAAATTAACCTCTTTTCTGCGCCACGTACCTTAGCGTTTTATATGTCTAGATGATATCTTCCTCAATCGGATCTAGAATATCTCCGTTTAAAGTAATTTTGGATTCTTGTTTGGAGTGCACTTTAGGAATAATTGTAGGGGCATTTTTCTACTTAATGATCGGTGAGCGAGCATTTTCTGTAATTTCTTGCATTCGTCTTCTTAGCAGAAATTTTGGTTTTATTAATCAAAGCTGATGAATGCATATAAATCGAAAGATTACTTTCGAAATCTGCTTCGTTTTTTATTCTTCGTGTATCTCCACGGGACGTTATTTTGAGAGGTTTGATTGGAGGTATTACCGTTTCCGTTCGCTATCCATTTCAGAACTTTTGACCGAGGATTTAGTTCCTGAGTGTATTTCAAGATGTTTCACGAGCAATTTGTCTTTTGGAATAATTTCGGGAGTTTTGAAAAAAGAGTTTGCTTTCAGAGACGTTTCAGAATATTTCATTGAAGGTTTGCTTTTTGGAAGCGTTTAAAAGGTGTTGCAAGAAATTTATTCTTCAGGAGTGTTTTGGAAATTTAGCACATATTGGAAGTGAATAACCATTTCGGAGATGTATGTTATTTACGCATATCGTTTCAGATAATATATTTTAATCCATGTGTTCAATCCAAAAGATTATATGTGTGTTGTCATGAGCTGGTTAACTTTCTATGTTATTTCATCTTTAATTATGCTATAGCTTTAAGTTACATCTGGCAGAAAACATTGTCTGAATTCTCTTTTCAAAACACCATATTCTATCGAAAATTGAATTCATAAAAAATTTTGTTGCCAGATAAAACTTAAAGTTATAGTATAATTAAAGATTAAATAACATAGAGAGTTAACTAGATCATAACATGTGCAGCAGACCAAAATTGAAATTAGTCTGATCCAAGTTAAAAAATAAATAAATAAATAAAAATTATAAGAAAACCCTCTTTACAATGTCAACCGCAAGCTTCGGTTATTTTAAACAGAACATGACACAGCCCAAACCAGAGCCGCTCAGTTTTTTTTTTTTAATTTTATTTTACAACTGGTAAATTTGTATACATTAAAAGGTAACAGCAAAAATTATAAAATGTTGCCCATCAGATGTCGGATTTTAACACCAATTCTTAATAAACATAAAGAATTCTGACTAATGTACGGCAGAAACTCAGTTTTAGAAATCAAAGCATGCCTCTTATAAACAAGCTGAGAATAAATTCACAGCTTGAACTTCGACTGAAACCAATCAGCCAACCCGAATTTAAACCTTGATGAATATACGAGCTTGATGCTTGCACCGGCTACAAAGTTAGGATTTTTCGATTCTAATTATAACTATGTTGAGTTATTCCATCTTACTGGAAATTATTTCGAATTGTTTTTACTTTTCCGAGAATGGAAAAAGATAATTGTGCTCTTCGTTTCCTGTCTCCCAGAACGGTTTGACAATAAAAAGACAGAACGAGTCTGGGTATTTTGCTAGTAAAAGAATATACGGAAAACAAAGATCTTTCTCGTATAATTAACATGACTCTGATACTGTACATAATAAAAATAGATTAGTATCTTTACTAATTAAGAATTACATAAAATTTATTTATTATAATAAATAATTTGTATTATATAAGTACAGACAAAACTTTTCGTTGATATAGGGTCAGTTCGGGTAATTGAGGACGAATTTCTAAGACTCTCCCATTTTCTTCTCTTTAAAATGATAGTATGCGGTGGAGAAGAGGTCTGTATTTTTTGTGAGTGCATAAACATATTCTGCAGGGCTCATTAAACAACACCGAATTTCAAAAATAATTTATTAATTAATTAACCTCACTTTTAAGAGCGTTCTTATTTTACCCCGAAGTGTTCCCAATTACCCCTGAGATTACGGGGTAATTCGGAACACGTATTTCGGCTTCAGATCACAGTAACGAATTGATTTTTAGGGAACATATTTGAAATTATTAGAAACTGCTGTATATTGCCTCAAAATGCATTTAACTGCCTTTTCCTAATTATCACAAAATACTGGTTTTTGAATGCTTTTCAACAAAAATATCTTCTATTTCATAGAATATCGCGTATAAACTATTGTAACTATTTACTACCTTCAATTTGGTGTAATTTATAACCATTCTAACTCAAATTCTGTCGGGAAGAATTGGGAAATGAATCTTTTCAAAAACTGAAATAACTGAATATTATGACACACTAGAAGGAAGACTTAAAAATCACACATAAATGTTAGTAGCAAAAAAATAATCCAATTAAGTAGTAAAAAGTAGATTTTCCACTTGAAATCTAACTTTCTTTTCGCTATTCTACTAATTATTCTTTGACATTTTGATTACCTGAAAACCGAATAATTCTTTCTTACAATCTATTTCAAAGATACCATCTGGGAGTATAGTTTTTAATTGACTGTCGGAAATGGCAAACTAGTCATTCACCACCGAAACAAATTTTGTTTTAGCCAAATTGGTGGTTCTCAAACCTGTCATATCTTATTCACCAGCGTCAACTTCTTGAATCCAGCAGACGTACAAAAAATTCGCCTTCATTATGGCACCTCCAACGATATCAAAACAAACATATATCTGGAAAAATAAACCATGGATGATTTTTTAATACTTCCTCCATTTCCGCAGCCTCTGTTTTTTGTTGAAAAGGGCCAAAATCTTCATCTTAAAATTCCTCCATCAGTATCACGTTTACTTCTTTTTCGTCATCAGTGTCTTATTTACTTCCATACTTGAAGTCAAATCTCTTCTTATCATTATTAACAAAGAACTTTCATAAGTAAAAAACAATATGTATATAGATCAAATGGTAAATTGTTTTAAAATGTCAGCAGATAATTTGACATAAAACTTTACTGACGGAACAGAGCGCAATACCGTTTCTAGATTTAAAATTTCCTCTATCAAATAATAAATTATTCCTAATACATAAAAAAATAGGCTTTTGTTACATTAGTAGCCTGTTCCCAATTACCCAGCATTAAAAAATGTCAAGAGTAAGTAAGAAAGCTAACCTGTTTCTCAAAATGAAATTTAAAAAAAAAAAACGAAAATTGAAGTTTCCTCGTAATCATTATATCCTACAGATATAAGAAATATATAAATTAGCAACTGAGCTTGCATATAACCGGCGTATAGTACAAAAAATGAAACTTGTTTTTTGATTTCGCTTTTCTGAACACGGTTGTAATTAAGGTGACACATTACCCAAAAAATGGCCAAAATATCAATTTTCATTTTATTAGTTCATTTCGTAGCTCTTATCTTTCTACTTATCGTATAAAAATTTCAAATTTGTACCTTTAATATTTCAGAAGTTGTTTATAATTTTATTTATAAATGGAAAACATACAAAATGACAAATTTAAATGGATTTTTCTCCATATCAGACTTTTCTTCAAGTTCATGTTTTCAAAATGCTAAGGATTTTTTTTTGATTTTTCAGATAGAGCTTTCAAATTTTTTGCACTTGTCTATCGTTATGCATATGATAAAACTGTGCATGCAATAACCAATGAGTTGCTGAGTTTTTTTTTTTATTAAGATAATAACTGAGCCACTGCTCAATTTCCTCATTTTTCATCACATAACACAGTAAGAAATCAATATCTAATCAAATATTATATGCACCTTCAAATCCATGCACAATTCTGTGTAATATATTCCAGTGAATCTACAAATATAACATGAAACAAAAATATTCATATTTGAAAAAGTGGTAGAGAATTTAAAAAACAGAATTTTTCTTTAAAAGATTTGAATTTCAACTAAAACAGCAGAAAAAAATGAATTTTTCTCTTAAAGACGTCTTTATATTATCATTAAGTTTCAATACTATAAAAACTTTTTCATTAATATTTCAAATTTAAAAAAATGTTGGAAGGTAATGTGTCCCCTTAAAGGTAGCAAACAGTACCAAATAACATTGTAAAAAGTAGGAAAGTGTTTTTATTTCTCCTCTAGGGTGTCTTAACTAAAGTATATGCTTTTCAGTTCGCCAGGGCTTCACCAGTGCGCTCTGTTGTCACCGTTTCCAATTACTACTTGTTCCCAATTTCCCCGCCTGACCCTAGTTATTTAATAACTTTTATTTCTTAAATTTATGTGTTCGGGAACATGAAAGGGAAAAAATTACTGACAATACATGTTGATGCTTTTTTGTGCCAGACTAAGTGCCGTAATTAATTTTTGGATTAATTTCCTATTCTGAAGCTGCACGAAGTTTATATGGAGACCTCGTGATTTTGAACCTTGGTCACATGACGAGTATATTCTATACTTGAGCAGGCACACAGGTCCGCTGGTTCGGAATAAGGAATTTTTTCCCCTTATTTTTAAGGTTGCTTCATTTCAATCCATGGAATACGGGAGTCAGCAAAAGTTGAACTATTTGTTTTTCTGAATAAAACCCTTAAAAAAACCTGTCAGACTCAATTTGCTGGAAAACGGAATGATCGGTCTCCGCAGACAATAGTGCTATTACTGTGATATGCGCAAAACAGACCTCATTACATCGAGGATCATGTGGAAACCCTTCGAAGAGGAGGTACACCCATAGAACTACTATCTATGGAATGCGCATAGCTACGAACGAGCTGACGCCAAGATAAAACTGGTTTTTATCACGTGACTCGTAGACTCTGACCATCCGTCCCCAGTGAACTTTCAATGTTATTCTATGGGAATTTTTCTTGAAGAGCTGCCGTAATTTGTAAAAAATGGTAAAATTCTGCTGTGTATTTGGATGTAACGAGAAATTCATTAAGGGAGGACCAGTAACGTTTCATTGCTAAATAAATTTTATTATTTTTGTATATCTTTCCATATTATTTTATCTTTAAGATCAATTTAAATGAAAATTGGCGCTCATTTTGGCGACGTTAGTGTAAGCTTGTCATGTAAAAGATTTCATCACGAATTGAAATAAAAATTTGTTTGTAAAGCATAAACTCATGATTTAAACTTTGTCTAATATTTTGAACTGATATTTTGTAAAAAAATCACATATATAAATGTTATTATTTTTAATTTTGTAGTTAGGGAAGAGCGGGATACAAGGGTTAACCCCCTATTTTTTTAAGTATTGAAATCAGTTCAGTACAGGAAACATTTGCTACGGTGTCAATATAATAGTGAAAAGGTAAACTGTATATCATCTTTTTAAATCTTATCTCATCTTTAAAAAAATAAACGTAAATTCTAAAGGAACTAAAATACTGAAATAACAAGTTTATACATTTCACGAGTGATATATTCTTAAAAAAGATTATTTTAAGCCAGTAGCATCGTAATTCAAAATTGTAATAACGGAAAATATAACCAAATAAATATTTTATGAAAGAATTAGGTACGAGAATTAAAATTGCAAGTATTTTGCGTCAAGGACAATTTCCATTTCAGCCGGAAAATAGAAAGAAATACAACGCAAATACATATTATATGTACCAAAAAATAGCTTAAATATATTCGTAAAATTAAGATTTGCTGTGAAGTTATGCATATATAACAAAAAGGATCGTATAGTGGTATTTAAGTTGAAAACAGATTATTTTATTTCCTTCCCTTTTTTTTTTAACAAAAACTATTAAAATTTATCAATTATAATTGCATATTAGACTTAAAACTATCAGATTATTTACTTCACAATAACACCAAGGTCAACATATATATGCGTGTATACATATATTTATCTTACCAGGCCAGTTCCTTACTCAATTTGCTCTAGGCTAAATAAATGCACACAGACTAAATGAGCAATAATAATTTATATTTATTAACATGTCTTGATTAATACTATATGGAAATTATAGTCGATCGACTTCTTTACTCACAAATCAAATGATTAAACACGTTTGATTCACCTGGACATAACAAACACAGTTACATCTAAAAAAGGAACAAAAGGTATGCACTTATTATGATACAGCTACACTTAAATAAACCTAAAAAAAAAAACTGATTCACTGGAAATAGTCCTAATGCCTTACAGCGGCCAGAGTTCCACTTATTATTTCTTTACGCGTTTTAATAATCCCGTGATTGAACATGCCTCAGCAAGAGGTCGGCTTTCCTTTTTATCCTTTCAAAATTGACAAAGAAATTTAAAATCTACACTCCGCTGTCTTTAAAACCTTCAGCTTTCTAATGTCCATAGGTACCAAGGAGAAACAATAAAAAAAATTCAAAATGGGTACTTAACTCTGTGGCTCTGCAGCAGCCTCTAAGGGAGCACCTTCTGGCAGGGGAAATCTTCACATCGACACCTGGAATGCAACGGATCCACTCTCGCAGCGTCCTCCCGACGAAAAAAATCCTCTTCGCTGGGGACCTTCAACCCCCGACCTCTCCAAGAGTCCCGTTCACCTCCTTCGATGATGTCCAGCCCCCGAAAAAAAAGAAAATCACCCCGTCTGTCCTTCCCCTCCAACCAAAAAAGCCCGCTTTCCTACGTCATAGGCAGCTACGTCACTTCCCTCTCGATCGTTCTCCAAAGTTCAGGACCAGATATTTCGTCACCTCACAGCAAAATTGCGTCATCCACTCGTATTTTCACTACCGCGTGACTCAGCATTTTTTGACCGGGGCCATGCTTCGCGGAGAAACGACGATCCACTGGAGCAGGGGAAAGGGAAAAGGAACTCATTTCATCTCTTGGCATAAACAAATTCTCATTTCACACACCCAGGAATTTAAGACAATTTAGTCACTATTTAAATACAGCATAAAATGGCAAAAACAGAATTATTTTTAAAAAAGTCTTTTAAGCGATAAGATATTCAATGTTAGATAAAAGAACAGACTTTGAGTGTTTTGATTAAACGCATTTTGAAAAAGGAAAAATAATTGAAGTTAATAATTAAAAATTTAGTTGTTAATTTAATTTAAATGTTGTGGGACAACACAACAGATTTAACTCTTGCCATGTGATTTTTGAGCCGCGTGAATCGAGGTCAACGCGCCAAGGAAACACTCTTTTTCATAACGCGCCAAATATAGCTCAATTTCGGAACGTGTCACGTGGGTTATGTTGGCCTACTCGTCAACTAAAGGATGCGCGTTCCATAGGATACTACTTCTATAGGTACACCCCGTCATCAGCGATGGACCCGTTAACCAAACACCACAACCAGTATTGTGCCCTCAAGGTAAGCGAGAACCTGCTTACTCTTATATGAAAACTTCTCATCCCCATACTTGCGATGTCTCCTGGAGGGATCTCTGAATATAAAACTCACACATTCTCATTATTACTAATATAACAGCTCAAATCTATCTGTAGGTAACGCTTTGACGTCACCAACAATAAAAATGGGCGCCATAGCACTGCGAGACATTAAACAGCATTATTTCATTGTTAGAGAACCTGAATTTTAGTAATTTTAAATTTAAAAGAGTAATTGTCGTTCTAATTTCAAATTTGATAGCTCAAAAATAGTGAAATAAAATTTGCTATCAATTGATATAAAATTTGTCTCGCTATGATCAATAGTTCCCGAGAAATTTTAAATCATATTAATCATATATTTCAAATTAATTTCCGTTTTCTAATAGAAAGTAGTAAATTACGTCAGTGGTATATCAAGCGCGTGATACAATTTGGACGCCACGATGCATCTGATTATTTATTGCAATCGTGTTATAATTTGATAATATTCTTTGGTAACATTTGAGAAGCAGAGAAGTGCTTTGTTTTGATTAGAATTTCGAAAAAGAATTAATTTGAAATTTTAACTTTTGACTTGCGTTTGCCAAGCTGAGAATTTCATGGTAATTGAAGTATAATAAAATTGTTAAACAACGAAAAATACTTCACACGGAATGTAGTTTACCAAGAGGTTTTTGAATAAAGAAATATGTAAATAAAAAATATTTCCTGTCATAACACATGTTCATTTCATTTGTTTTCAATCAATGTTAAACATTTCTCTCGCACATATATCTATTTAAACACGTCATATTTGAAGGGACATCTCTCGAATGAAGAGGCAATTTGCACCCGCCATACTATGACCGGTGATTTTCTAGTATTAATATAAATTACAATACGTGGGCATAAGTCGCATTTTCGTAAAAATATGTGACGTGACTTGCAACCGGGAGAAAAACTTCTCTACAGATGAGTGACCGCAGTCATAATTCGCAAGGTGAGGTAAAGGGAAAAGGATTAGTAAATTAAATTAAAAATTAATTAAAGTAATTAATTAAAAAGTACAAGGGAAAACTAGATTTCAAGTTACGACATGCAGGGATGCCGCCATACCTATCAATTGCTTAGTCAAAAGTCAAGTGCCACTGAAGCATAGTCGGTTATTTACCATTTGTAGTTCTTTGTTTTCATGAGTGGGGCCCGCCTGTGTGTGTAGTGATAATCGCATGCCAGTGCTTTTCCTTGGGGCCCGGTTTGACTCTCGGTTTCCCGGTGGCCATCCTAGTCTTCAAACTTCCCCACCACACCAACGGGAGGACGGTTCGGACGACCCTACGGATTTAACGTATACGATAGATATTCGTTGGAATAAGCTCTTTCATTCGTGAACCTGAAGCCGAGAAACTGCCACCAGGTCACCGCAGCAACCCCTAACTGACCAAATATAAAAGTCAGACAGAAGATAATTCGAGCAGTCCTTGTCTTGTTATGCAGTCCTAATTCATTGCCAAAACTCATAAGCTCACTTCTGAAAACAAATATGAATTAATTCTGTTTCTTAATAAATGCAAAATATTGCAACAAAATTGTCTTGTGGGTGTACGTTAATGCAGTCCAATAAGCAGGATAAAAAAATAAAGCTCTTTATTTTACAAGAAAAGAAATGTAGCACAAGTATTAAAACAGCACTCGTAAAAATTCACAACAGAGATTACAAATAAATCTCAACACAGCGCTCAAAGGTTCCTTATCAGCTCACCAGCTTGCCTTGCTGATCAAAATCCAACTGACTCTTCTTGGCTTGGGAGCTTGCTTTTATGCTTTTTCAACAGGAAATGACTACATTACTTAGGAAGCGATGTAATCTCCAGAAAGTTCATGTAGCCAGTAGAAATAGGTTGAAAGTTCGAGGTCCTTCTAGAAAATTCCTTTTATCGCCAAAGTCGCCAAGAATAGCATCTCAGAGAAACAACTTTATAGCAGTGTAACAATATTGAACAATATTTTCACGATAATGTGCAGCATAATTATATTTATATACTAGCAGTACGCTCACGGCGTTGCCCGTGGAATCAGGACTTCAACAAAATGGGAAAAAATGCCTACAATGACACGAAAAAGTTTTGAAAACAAAATCAAAGCAAAAGATTCTCATTATTGATTTTCCAGCTTATTTTTCTTTGCGACAATGACATTTATCAAAACAGAAATGTATATAGTATTGAGTTTGCCCGCTTATGACGTCAACTGCCGGAAGGAATCGGATTGTAGAAATGCATGCCGGAAATGGAAGCATATGACGTCACTTGCAGCGAGGAAGGTCACGCACCAGCCAATGAAATTGCAACAATGCTTTCTGGGATCGTCCGGTGAAACTCTCGCTGTTAAATCTCGCCAGCAAAAAACCTGTTTGAACTGATCAGGGAAAAATTAATTTAAAAGAAACGGAAAAAGATATTTTAACCGTTCTTGTTTTAAATCCGACAGAAATGTTCCAGTTATAAGTTGACAAAAAAAAATGAAAATTATGGAGATGTTAGAAAGTCAGATGCGAAAATTTGAAGAAATCCTTATTAAAAATTACCATAAAAGTGACTATTTTTCAAAAATTTCTCACAATTCAGTAAATTACGTTAGACGTACGAAACAAACTTCATTAGAACGGAAATCGTTTGCTCTTTCCGATGATGTATCTTTTTTTCGTACAATTATCCAAAACCGTTCTATTGAGAAATTAGTGCGGCAAATCACCTAAAACAATACAAGATATTAAATAAAAAAAATTTCTAAAAAAAAATTTAAAATCTGGGCTTCGAGGTGCATTGAGTCACCATTACGACTACCTGTGTGACAAATTTCATGGCTGTGAGTGCGATAGATTCGTCTGGACGTCGCACGCATGCACACACGCACACAAACATTGCCTTTTATAAGTATAGATTTATAAAGGAGCAATTTTCTTAAGTTTTTATATATGTTCATTTCTTCTACTCTATGCTCGCCCAGACCGTTTCATTTACCAGGACCATAAACTTGGCACAGTGATGGATTAGCACTAGAGGGAGCTAACGGCATTAAAAATATCTTAAAATTCGAATTATAATTTTATTTATTTAATTTTAAGTGTCAAATTCGGGTGTTTTTACCTATTTCTGCGAATTTTCTTTTTTTCTCCATTATTATTCACATACGCGCGAGAAGAAAAGTTATGCTTTCCGGTGTTTAAATTTATTAGTTACGGCATTTTTATTTCTTTTCATATATTATTCTTTTCGAACCATATTAAAGGAAGTTGTTTTCAATAAAAAGTTTTATTATTTGTTTTACAAATGAGTCGCGTACAGAGTGACGAAATATTTTGCTTCCGTGTTTTAATTTGTAAACATCGGAAAAAATCGTTTTCTTGTATTTTTTCCTCTTTTTTGTCTATGGATATTTTATTTTACAACGCATATTTTTATTGGCATTTTGTTCGCTATAAAATTTTTTTTAAGTTTATATTTTTAATCAGCAAAAGCCGGGAACATTCTCCACGGTAGAATTGCTCATTGTAAAGATGCATTAGTTATTATACAGTTTAATGTTTAAAAGTTTAAAATAAATTTTCTTTTTCCAAACTTCTGAAATTTTCATTTAAAAAGCACTGTTATAAGGTAATGATAAAGCTGTCTTGGAAAGTTTTAATTCAACAAGAAAGGATTCAAAGGAAATTTACGTTTGTTGGGTGACAATATTTGTAGGAAAAAAATGGAGGCAGGTATATGAAAACATATGGATCCCAAGCAACGTCAGGTTATCAGCCAGATAGTATACTATAAAAGCATTCTACAGTATTTTGTGTTGAGTGTGTTATAAGGGTTATTGTCAGGACCAGAGAAATACAAGGGCTGGTTCATAGAGATGTCAGCGAAGAACCAGTGGGGGAAATTTGTGACGTGACCATGTTGACACGCTGCGCTCGAAAATGCGAAATTCCCTTTACTATAAGGGTTTTGGTGTGAATGTTATTTCTTTTCTTTTTACTTAATATTTAAAATTGGATGCCAGTATTTGGTGTGACGTCAATCAGATACACGGCCATTTCAATGAATTATTTGAGACTTTTTGACACAAAATATATACGGGAAAAGACAAAAAAAAATCAAAATCCGCTTCTGTCGGCATACACTATCCACTCATTGAAAAAGCTGACTGGCTCGAACTATTAAATATTTGCTTTTAAATAAAATGGATTGTTTGTTTACCTCTATTATTTTTTATGTATTTGAGAGAAAAATTTATATCAAAATAATGCATTGTAAATACTTGCGAAGCAGACATACGTTTTTACGTATTCATTTCATAACTGTAATGAATATTCTGAAAAAATAACTGAATGAATTTCACAAATAAAATATGTAATAAATATAATACAGTTATATATATATTTAATATTTTTTTTCATAACCATCCAAACATCAAGAAGCATACCAGGTCTACGAAAAAATTTTGAACAGCATCCCTTTAATGTGCTAGCATTGGGAAATCGTATACCTGTCTGATTTCGCCAATATAAATAAGACCGCCTGGAAAATAGATCGAATAACTAAATGTCTCGAAATATCTTCTGCTGCCACTTGATTTTGTTTTTATTTTCTATTACGGCATTTATCTATGTTGATGTTAAGATATTTTTTTTAAATTTTCTTCTATCTTCGATACTTTTTTCATAACCATCAAAACATCAAGAAGCATACCAGGTCTACAAAAAAATTTTGAACAGCATCCCTTTAATGTACTAGCATTGGGAAATCGTACACCTGTCTGATTTCGCCAATATAAATAAGACCGCCTGGAAAATAGATCGAATAATTAAATGTTTCGAAATTTCTTCTGCTGTCCACTTGATTTTGTTTTTATTTTCTATTACGGTATTTATCTATGTTGATGTTAAGATATTTTTTAAAATTTTCTTCTATCTTCGATACTTTTTTTCAGTTTACTTTTTTAACTTTTATTTTCGGCTAAAATACGGCCAATTTGAGCTTTCGTTTTCATTATTATTTTTTTCTATGATTGTTTTTAGTCTCCTCTTTTGTCTTTTCAAATTTTTTTTCAAGAAATCTAATTCTTTCCAGAAGTAATGCATTTTCTTTTTGAGTTTCAAAGCAGGATGAGCAAATGTTTTTGGTTGCAGGTGTAGTAAATGGCTCCATAGCTGGCGTTTCACATGCTTTTTCAGGACTCGGACATTTTAATCTAATTTTTGCTTCCTGTAAAATACTTCTATTCCTTT
The DNA here is from genome assembly GCA_013235015.1 of Araneus ventricosus. NCBI lineage: Eukaryota > Metazoa > Arthropoda > Arachnida > Araneae > Araneidae > Araneus > Araneus ventricosus. Next base: position 18,767 of record BGPR01014200.1, on the reverse strand, counting down.
TCCTCTCACTTCTACTTGAAATATCTTCCCCATTATCTTGCAATGGCAAGTTAACACTCGGAACTGCATCAGGTTTAAAAATGTTCTTTTGATTTAAACCAAGTAGACGATTCTTCATGTCATCCATGCAATCACTTGGCCTCACTGCATATCCTAGCGTATTTTACATTTATATGGTCATGCCTTTTACATTTCGAGATCCAAATTTTATTCCGATTCGGACATACTGGAAACATATGATATATTACACCTTTTCCTTTCGTTTTCCTGTGATAATTTTGGACAGGAGCTACAGCACAAGCAGACATACTTGCAAGAGATGCAAGATTTTCACAATATTTCAACAAAATAACAAGTAACACTGGACAACACAGGAACAAATAGAAGAATGAAAGAACAAACTCAGAATGAAAGAATCTCCAGTGGACGCTCTCGGACCCCACTCTGACAGCATAGTGACGTCAAAACTGGTTTCCCCTCCACATGTCGTCAAATCGTAAACTTCAAAGGTATGAACCAGCCCTTGTATTTCCCTGGCCCTGGGTTATTGTAGTGTAGAAATTTTTGAAACTCTTTTGAGATCTTTTTTTAACTGATATAGTTGAAGTTACCAATCGAACCCGAACACATGTTAGTTGGGCCTGCAGTTATATATATATAATACGAGCTTCCTGTAGGCATGATAGCCTTCATGTTGCTTCAGAACGGGACATTTATATAACTAAACTAAACTAAACTAAACTAAACTAAACTAAACTAAACTAAAACTTCCCTAGCCCTGTGTCTTTGCGGCCAGTCATATTGCGGTTTTATGGAAGATACCGAGGATAGCCTGGAATAAAAAATTTAAAAAAATGACATATTTTTAAAAAAAACTTCTAAAATAGTGGGATTGAAATGCATATGCTATTTAATTTTTGAATACAGAATTAACTGATTCTAAAGACAAACTAAAAGAAAGTGAAAGTATGATTTTAATTTTTATATTTACAAAAACATTTTCTATTCCTCTAAACGAGATGAATCAAGTTCCTTTGTTGTCAGACCTAGAAATATCATTAAATTATTTAAAGTAATCTTATGTTATTACAATACAAACAAACACTTCAAGTTCGAGTTATGACGTGCCCACTTAGCCAACGTGGTGACATAACATTTAACCGAAATTCGGTATTTGAGAGATCTAAATAAATAAACTGTGACTGTAGAAATGTGGTTGCTATAGTAACAACTGACATTAGCTTATATTTTTTATTTGTCTTTACGTCGCATGTTACTCGTTAACTATAATTAATTTATAAACTGGATATTTATTACTGTCATGCAGTTGTTTCTTCAGCCTTTGAACTAATGCTAACGTTTTTAAATTTTCATACCAGCGAGACTTTTTTCTAATTTTCGTCATTACTTTTTATGAGTGCTCCAAATATCATAGTTTTTCTTTACTGCCGGAAGCTTTCTTAAATAAAGAATCTATAAAATTTGCCGTTATTAGTTTCAAATGTTAAATGTATGGGAAATTTCATACAGATCCTTATGACATTTTTATATATTATTCCCAGTACTGCTGTGTTAATCAAATTTTAAAATGCTGCTGTTGTGGTGGCTCTTTACCCGGTTCATTTAAAGAGGTGCGGTTCTTTTCCTCATTTTTAAGTGTCATATAAAAATGTTTTCTTTTATTTTGTTCAGTTTACTTTTGTTGAAGTAAAAATTGTTCCTTCGTGTCTAGATGTAAAAAAAAAGGAAACATATTTTAGCACTTTGATGTTAAAATTATTATTTGACCAAAAAAAAGTAGGTCAGCAAGACTTTCTTTTTCTACCGTTCTTTTGAATGTGATTCTGTATAGGCAGTATTTATTTTCAGAAAGAAAGGTTACTTTACTTATTTATTTATTTTTGTGGAAGGAGGAAGGTGTAAATTATCATACAAGATGGTTTTTAAAAATGTAACATGTTTTTTTAAAGAATTAATGCAGATAAATTAATACTGGTGTTCAAGGTTAGCTTGTGTATATCAACTGCGGCACCTCCAACTTTTTGCAGTGTATGAATTTAACTACTGTTTTATTTAATTTTGTTTGTAATATTTAAGTCCATTATCAACTATCTAATAATTTTCATTTGTAATGCTTTCAAGCTACTGTAACTGATGAAAATCATTTTTGAAAAAGAAAAATCTCTTTGGCGAAGAAAGAAGTCAGGCAACACTAATTTTTGGTTGAAATCTAGAAGTTGGTACGCATTCTTAAAACGCAACCAAATCGCCAAAACAAGACGTTGACGGCTGCACTTCATTGGCGCCAAGTCGCCAAAATTAAATGCAGGTAAAACTTGCATTAGCTTTGGCGACTTGGCACCATTTTTAGAGTGTGTACCAGTTTAGAGTGTGCTAATATTCTAATGGAAAAGTACCAAGATAGTTTATTGAAATCCTCTGAGAAAAGATAATTAGATAACCAAATATTTAATCATTGTTTTGGTGACAATGTGCTTTTGCCCATGCTCGGCATAATTCCACAAAATCACCTAATTGTTATTCTTCTCTCCCAGTATTGTGAGCTAGAAAACTCTTATGTGGTTTTGAAGTAAAAAAATGTTTGGAAATGGATTTTGTTTTTTGCTTTAAAAAATCATCTATAGCTTCACTAGCCTCCTGTGCTTAATGAACCATCCTTTGCAGCAAAGAAAAACAACTGCTGCCATGTCAACAATCAAGCTAAATGCTGCTCTAGCAATATGTCATGGTCATGTACTGATAATTTTTTAGAGCATGCCCCTTTTATGTAATGCTGCTTTTGTGCCCCCCCCCCCCAAGAAAAAATTTCATGGCTAAGCAGTCGCTTAAACCATTGTTACTTTGGATTTTATCAGATAGTAACTTGTCATTTATGCTAAATTTAAAATTTTTTCTTTTTATTTCAGTAACATTTTTCCCTGTGTGCAATGTCTCTTTTCAAAGCTTGTGATTGGTGGAGCACCACGTGTGGTGCAGATGAAGAATTTGATAAAGGCTGTCTTGCTGTGGCAAATATTGACAATAATTCTGATAATTTAGGTGAGATATTTAACCAAAAATCAAAGATGTTAAATTGAATGAATACCATTAGCCTGACTTGGAACAAAATATCACTTTTCTCTTAGTATATCAATCACAATGAAATTTGTACAAGCATGAATCATAATGCCATGGTCACATGTTTCAGGATGCTATACTTGGCACACGTTTTGTTGATGACAGAAAAGCGGTGCATTTTGTATATGCTTTGGCTAATGGAATTTGTAACCAAGAATATGTTTTTTTTAATATTCTGTAATACACAAATGTTCTTAAAAAGGAGTTTATATGTTATGTGCTTCCTGTACATTTATTTCTTGCTACTCTCAATGTAATATTAAAAAATTTATTGAAACAACCAGAGGCACTGCACATTCATTTTCCATCATATGATGCATTTAGTCAGAAAGAAATACATAAACTGGTTTATTCTATGGCATTTGATATGCTAAAATCGCAACATGCTATGTAATATCATTAAAATATTTTAAAGTGGGAATTAATGTCTTGTTGCAAGAATTTAATGGCACCATATGATTGTTGTAAAATCCTCGACTCTGTTGCATATTAATAGAAATTTTAAGTTGCTCAATTTATAGAGAAAAATAATATATTGACCGTAGTTCATATATAAGATTGTTTATACCATGGCATTTTGATGTGTTAAAATAATTTTAATGCCATGAATTTCCATTAAAATATTTTTATAATGGGACTTTATGGTTATTGTGGGAATATCTTTTACATTGTTACATATATAAACTGGAATTCAAAGATGTGCCTCTATTAAAAAGAAATTTGTTTAAAAAAAATGACCATGTTTGTAACGTCACTGTGTTTATCATAGTTATGCAGTTGATATGTCAGAAGTGGTTGCAAGGAAAAGTAGCCAAATCAAAAGTTTTTGTAATGATTTATTGAAAAAAATCATGGAATCAATTGACCGTGTTGCAGTCTATAGTACGGTATAGTATCTATAGTACAGTAGAAGCTTAACTAATTGCATGGTCCGGAAACGCCGATTTCCAGATACCTGAAAAGTCCGGATAATTAAGTGTGATGGAACAAATGGGGGGGGGGCAGATTGGGGCCTTTTTTTTACCGATTTTGTCCCTTTACCTTTTTTTCTTTGGTTGTTGATTTCGTTTTTAGGTCTCATTTTTTGGTGAAAGGTGAGGACCCTTTTTTTTGGTTCTCACTTTTGCTTTTGAATTCCTCCTCCCCCTCCTATAAAACAAATCTGTGTACACCACTGTACTGTATAATTGCTTTTCTCCTTCTATGCCCTTCCGTGCAGAATGGACATTGCATTCCAGAAATAAATTGTCTGCATGCATGCTAAATTTTGGTTCATGAATGTAAAATTTTTAGGAAAACTCATTTTCTAATTTTTCCAGTAGTTGAGCTTTCCGGATACTTGCATGCCAGATAATTGAAAATTTACTGTATTTGACACAGTCTTATCATTCTCAAGAAAATTAAAAATGAAGAATCTAATTTATACTTATTGCTTGTAACTGGTTTGGCTACTTCCCCTTATTAATGACTCATTTGACTACTTCTAGTTAGTAAAGCGTTGTGACTCTACATTATTTTCAGAATTCCTATTTGGTATACATTTTTACAATTAAGCACTTCTTTCGTTGATGATGTTTTCAGACTTTAAAAATCTATGATTTCGATTACATTTAAATGAAAATCATATCTGCATTGAAACAAATTGAAAATTTTGATAAATATATACTTCGTGACAGTTTTTTCCCCTCTTTTCTGTGTTATCCATTTCGTTACAAATTTATTATTATTAGTTCTCCTTGATTTTGTCCTAGCTATTTGCTGCTGAACTCAATATAAATTTTGTTTAGTGTAATATACTTATAGATATTTTAGGTACTTTTCCGTTAGCCGGGCGCAAATGTCGCCAATTATGAACCAAACGCGAGCAAAGTCGCCAAGTGAAGCGAATGACAAAACAAATGGTTGTAAGAAATTTGACGGAATTCTACATTATTTGGCGATTTCTCGCTTGCGCCCGGCTAACGGAAAAGTACCATATTTTACTTTAACCTTCCAAGTGGCCAATTGACATGATATATTATTTGGTTTAGCACTGAACAGTGAGAGCTGAAGAAACTGGTTTGTCTGCTTGGTTTGCTAATAGCAAAAATATTACCTCTGTTTGGTGTGTATTACTATATTCCAAATATTAAATCAATTCTTTCTCAGCTATTTTGAATCCAAGTATTTTTATCAAATACTATCATACATTTTTCAAATGGAAATTAAAGTTTTTGTTTGTGTTAATATTTTTTTAATCTTTTTCTCCTTATAGAGATTAATCATAAAATAACAATTTAATAAAAGATTGATAGCAATTACTATCATTGAAATCTGCAGAAGCATTTGAATTTTTGCATTTTCATATAATTTAAGATAAATGATCAAAAGATTAATATTTCCAATTTTTTCATGCAGATAAAATTATTACTGGAAGTCACAGTGGTGTTTTAAGAATTTACAAACCTTTGCCAATCAAACAAGAAGATGGGACCTATTCTTCATTCCGTCCAGATGACTTGCTTCTAGAAACTCAATTAAAGAATCCCATAATTCATTTGGGAGTTGGTGTTTTGTCATCGTAAGTACTAAGTGATTTTCAGTATGAAGTTGATAAAATAATTCCATTTTTTTTAGATAATGTTTCTTGAAACAACAATCATTGTTTTGACTTCATGGATTTAGAATGAGAATGTGAATGGAAATAACTTTCAGAAAAGTAATCTTATTAATAAGCATTATTGACATTTGATACATACAAATACTAATAATAATGATCTGATTATTCAATATGACAAAATCCGTTATAAATTACATCACGCAGTTTAGCAAAATAATAATTTGAAGTGATTTTATCTCAAAATCACATTTTCAATATAAATTATGCATACTGAAATGCTACACAGGTAAATATAACTGTTAAAGTTTTAAAAGGTATATTTCTCTGTGGTTGTTTTTATTTTTCTGCTCTGCTAATAAATTTAAAAAAATTCCATGCAGAGATTTACTAACTAATACTAATATATATCAGATATATATATTAATATGTTTTATTATGATAAGGTATAAATTTAAAGTTTATTTTTCATTCGTTAAAAATATATAAAATAAAAAGTTTGTTGAAATAGGGTATTAAGGCATCATTTTTTTTTTTAATTCTAATGGGAAAACTATACTTGAAAGTACTGATTGAAATACCAATTGCACTTTGTTCAGTAAATTTTGCTCCATTTTTTGTAAGATGAATCATCTGTATTAAAACAAAGTAGTTGTATAAACATTTTATGCTGAACTAATGAAGGATTCCATTTATACAAACTGCAAAAGGAATATTTTTTTTCTGTGCTTTAATTAGTTTCATCCTTTTAGAATTCAGTCTTTAAACTATCCTTAAAAATGTTTTAATGTAAGTTTATATTCTTGTGAACTGTAGTTAATTTAGTTGTGAAATATACAAAGAGTATTAATTAGATTTATGTCTTCTTCAAGGAAAAAGAGTTAAAGTTGTTTTTAAAATTGTAAAACAAGCTGTTAATTTAAAGTAATGACATGAATGCATTTAATGGTCTTAATATTAAAGGATCCTTTAAAGTGAATAATATGCAAAATATTAATCATCATGAATATTGAATAAATTGAAAAGTTATTTAGTGTTAAAGAGTTATTAAAACATATTTTTCTTTTTAAAAAAATTACAATGGCAGTATTTGATTTGTATATGATGATATGAATTTTTAATTTTCAAATTTAGTTATAAGTTCTTCTTTGCATTAAAGCTGTTATAATCTTGAACTTCATATTATTTTATACTGCATGTGTATGATTAAATAAGCCTTTTGTTCTTTTAATGTGCATTACAGAACTTCTACACTTCTTCAGCTGGCTGTTCTTCAACCTTTTAAACTATCTGTTTTTTCTGTTTCAGGTAACATTCCTTCTAATTCTTTATCTGATTCCTTTCAGCATTATTTCTATTTTAATTTATGATGAATTAATAAAAGAACAAATCATTAATATCACATAACTATTCTTAAAATATTCTATTTTGATCTTTCGTTTTTTCTGTGAATGCAAAATATTAATCAACCACTGCAATATCCGAAAGATTTGTTTGTAGAATCATTAAAAATCACGTAAAATTTAAGAAAAATTTTAAATATTTTTAAATTCATATAGAGTTTAAAATAATATAGATTGAACAGAATGGAAATGGAATATTTATAGAATTTAAAATATTTTTCATATGCATGTTTTGATTTCTACTCTGTTTTTTTTTTTGTTCTTGAACAAGTTATCCTTTGTAAAATCCTTTAAAAAATTAATGAAAAAATATAATGCTGTTAAAAATGTTTTGGCAAATATGATTTTCTTTCCTTACTGGGCTCAAATTTAGAGACTTCCTTAAAAAAATGTCATTTTGTGTAA
>BGPR01014199.1:14956-39812 GCA_013235015.1 Araneus ventricosus | reverse complement strand
GTAATTTATTACATATTTATATCGTTATTTTATATATTTAAGTGAAATTTTATTTATAAAATCTTAGTTTACTATTAGGCTAATAAATACAGATAACATAAATATAAGTTTCATTGACAGAAATAACACGATATATATATGTATGTAATGATGCACGATATGTCGTAAAATTGTGTAAGCGCGCCCGCTGGAAGGCTAATCTTTTATTGTTCTTCTACCCTCCTTGTCCAAAATCTATCAATAATATCCATCTAGAGAAAAGCCTCAAATCCCGTTAGGATACCGCACCTGTTAAGATCGAAAATGAAAATGGTTTTACAATTTCTAGCCCTTTCGGTTGAATTCATATAAATGGGCTCTTACATAATATGCTCCTTCACCCCCGCCATTCTAAATGGTTAATACCTATATCACTTATTTTGGATTGTCGCGAATTTCGTCTGGGACCACAACAATAGAAACCAACAAAGCAGATAGATGTCAAGAATTGTAATTTGCTACCAACCTGTGTCAAATCTGCAATGTCACCTGTTTGCTTCTCTGCCGGAAATTTTGTTTTCATGTTTTGTTGTTTGTGTTTGTTTGTGCCCTACGTGTTAATCAAGTATTCCCTGTGAACCTCAAGTGTGAACCTTCTGATTCATAAATAAAGGCCGATGGGGAAGGCGCTGGTCCAGAGGAGGGTCGGGCTCACTCCATGCCTTCAGATAGTCTCAGGAGGCCTATAGGCATCAGGGGCATGGAGATGCAAGAAGTTCGAGGGAAGAAAGCTCCGGCTGGTCCATTTTACCTTTTGGGTCATCCTCTTCCGCTGAAACTCTTGCACACGGGGTTTGGTCAAACACACGACTCGTTCAGTCAACAGACTGGAATTTTGCCCGGAACACGAGATGAAATCTAAATTAGCTCCACTGATCTCGAAGAAAGATCACCGCGGCTCGCCCTCGGTCAAACTCACGGAGTGTGCTCAGCTGACATGAGAACCTGATAGCTCCACCTGGAGCCTCCTGCCGATTCTCCAGTAAAGCTGAAGCAGCGTGGCATCAATAGGCAGCTATTCCGCGTACTGGGAAGAATGAGTCTTTCCAAAATAACTGCGTCTCAGAAAGCTCAAAAGCATGCGCCTGAGTTTAGTTTAGTTTGTTTATATGTATAAACCTCTAACGTACGTGCACAGAAAGAGGTTGATTTCTTTTGTTTGAGGCAACAACCGGTTTATTACAAACAAAACCGGTAGCCATGTTAGGCGTAACCCGTTTACCTATATGTATAAAACTCTAACGTACGTAGCGCAGAAAAGAGGTTGATTTCTTTTGTCGATACACCGGTTTATTTCGAGAAGAAAAAACCGGTAGCCATGCTAGGCATAACTCACAGGCATAGTCTGCAAGTGTATCTGTCTGGCAAAACAACTCTTTCTTGAAAAAAAAATGAGTTTTGTAGCTAAAATTCACAATATTTCTTAGAATGATGAAATTTGATGAAATGATTCAAAGAGATCAGTAAGAAATGAAGCAGACGTGCTCAGGCGAGCTGGAAACCGATCAGATCGATGTCGTTGTTTGAATCAACGGGGTCACGTTGAATTCACAGATTGAGAGCGAACACCAAGGAGCTACTATTGTGAATATTGTATTGGAATACTTTTCCGTCTTTTCGAAGCCTTTTTTGTCTTGGCCGAATCGCCAACTTGCACCATTTCTTTCTTGGCGATAGTTGGCTGAAGAGCCAGAATGCCTGACTTGGCCGAAATACGTGGTGTGTGCATAACGAGCGCGTGGGTGCTCTGTGCGGGATCAGCTATTTATATAATTGTCCTGCTTTAAAGCGACACGAGGGCTATTTTCGATGGACCTCGCGATGAAACATCGGCCGATGTCGGTGATGGCACTCGAACCTACACTCTCCAAAAATTCCGCACCACAATTCAGCAAGAGGATGTTTGGTCCCTGCATGCATGGATTTAACGTCCAGGCCTGATACTTTATTAGATCTTCAGTGGAATTCGGTTTCGAATAGGGATGGCTGGTATTCTGAAAATAAGCGGTTTTCTGTTGTTCAGGTTTTTTAACCCAACCCGGTTTAACCTGCCGTTATAACCGCCTAAAATAACCGGTTTTCGGTTTTTATAAAACAAACAAACGCCGTTTGTAGACAGTTTTTATTAATATTGTTTCAATTCATTGGCCAATATTTATCTGTTCATAAAGACTTGTTAATTCGCCAACCAACAGACGCCTCGAGGAAGTGGTTGTCGCTGATTGGTCTAAGATAATGTACCAGCCATAATTTGGTAAATTTTATTCTAATCGCACACCAAAAAATCAGTGGCGGGTTCGTCCATTAGGCTGCAGAGCCGCAGCACCCCTTGAAATTATTTTTTTTAACTTGTATTTTCGTTTCTAACCTTTATTTGCTTACTTTTTCAATTCTCAGAGTTCAATGGTTCTACGAAATGCAAAAAAAGTAATAAGAAATTGAAGAAAGGCATAAAAATGAATCAAACGAAGAGAGACGCAGATCTGACAAAATAATCCCCCCCCAAATCCGTTCACTGAGTAGAAAAAATCCGAGTGAAAGCAACAACTCTTTCTTTCTTTTAACTTAGACGGGCTATGGTCTGAAAGTCACCACAGCTCTGGCTGGCACTGGAACCAACTGAACGAAAGATGCTCTTTTTAAATATATTTTTCTTTTTCTTTCTCATCACCCCTCACACAAGTTGCAGGTCTCATTGGTTGTTAATGAGTTTCGCTGGTTCGTGTTGCGACGACAGATTGTCTAAGCAAATAATACTCTTCTAAAACTTTCAAATTTTAGAGTAGTAAAAATGTATTTAACATGTTTTTAGCTTAAAACTAAATCTCCTTCTGAATATGAGCATTTGATATTCATTTTTGAAAGAGGAATCAAGTAAAGAGGGAAGTGTATATGGAGCCCTCGATTATTATTATATTTTTTTTTTTTTTTTTTTCGTCACATCAACATTCACTTTTAATTTTGTTAGTAAACTAATAGAAAATGTCATATTCTGGTTGTTTTACTTTGTTTGAAAAGCAGGAAATTCGCATCTGATTTGAATTTAAAAAATTTGTAATCTGTACCCGGCCAGTTTGTCTTCTAACAACCCTAGGAAAATTGTCGAAAGGCTGTTTCTTCTAAAACTTAACGGATGGCTAGATCAACATAATATCTTACATAATAACCAATACGGCTCTCGTGAGGGCAGAAGCTGTGATCTGGCCATCCAAACACTAGTTGAGACTATGAAAGCATAAAATGAAACTAGAACATCTTGCCCTCGTCTCACCTTCAGATATTAAATCAGCCTTTCTGACAATAAGGAACTGGTCGGTTCTTTTTAACATTTTAATGACATCGAACTTCCTGACTTTTTTTTTAAAAAATTTTATATTTTACTATTATTTGAATGACCGTTCTATTTCTTATATTAATGACGTATGTAAATGCACTAAATTTTGTTTTAAAGGCTGTCCGCAAGGGTCGATGGTCGCACCTATTTTATGGAATACCGCTTACATCAATCAAATTTTTTAATTAAAAAATAATATTACTTTTTTATGTATTAATGCTTTCGCCGACGATCTGGCACTCGATAGTCAGCGGCAGAAGAGCTAGAGACCTTGAGCTTAACACAAATGTTGCCCTGGAACAGATTTCACAAAACCCGTCTGATATAAAAATTGACGTTATCTGCTGAGTATGCCAGGCGTTGTGGTTCGCAGCATCAGCTCGGAAATTCTCGAAAAGGAACTCACTGTCCTGAACCGGAAGCCTACCTTCAGAATTAATAATCATTCCATCAAAGTAACAGACAGTCTTTAAAATCTTGGGATAGTCCTCGATAACAAATTCACCTGGTCCGCCCCATTTTAATTCTATATGACAAGACATTACTTTAACTAGCAATTTTAACCGTGTCATTAAATCCAATTGGAGCCTGGACAAAACCTACTAAAATCTTGGCTTACTGTTTTTACTGTTATAGAGAAGGCCCCTACTTATATGCTAGTGTCTGGGGTGGGGCCCACCAAACACAAATTGTCAAAGGTCGCCCGATGCCCAAAGAATCTTTTGACTTGCTTTACGCGGGCTTACTTGAACAATCTCCACAATGTCAGTTCTAAATGCCCTGACCGGAATTCCCCCTTCATGTGGTTGCGAAAACCGAGTACATTAAGTTCCAGATCTGGGCTCAGCAATTCAAATGACGTAATCACAATTGGCAACATTCAACTAGACAGAGATATTCTGAATAATAATACACCATCCGCTAACATGAAATAGATCTCATTTCCCCAATAATACACCAAATGCAGATTATGAGGTGCAATAATGGACGGGTCCAGAATTTGATGATGAGACTGATTCGCCGTGTGCGTCCTCCAGAACAATATTAATATTGAAAATCTTTCTTCTTTATAAACTGTACCAACCTGTGTTCCAATCAGAATTAGCAGCTACTCACAGGGCGGTCACGCGTTTGGGTCGCCGAAAAAGAACTCTACAATAAACATTCATACTGGATAGTCTTTCTTCTATTGCCGCACCTCAAGAGTGCTGGTGATCTGGTTTTGGTCAATAACATTAAAAGATTTATTTCGGCTTAAAACATCTGGTCACTTCTCTGGGACAAGTGCCCACATAGGAATGGTTAAAGGTAAAATGAGCGGGCCGACCAGCAAGCCAAATTTAGCAACCACCAGTAGACAAGACATTCTGCCCTCGTCTCTTTATTAAACGAACACTAAATATTTACATGATCAACGAATGGAACGAGTATTGGAGGCACAACACTCAGCCTCCGAAACCAGGGTCAGAGAATATTTACCAGGTGTAAGCCCAAAATTTTTTAACCACAACAGTTTTTAATCTTCTTTTATGGGCATGGACCATTTCAATAATACTTATGTCGTTTTGAAATTTTTTTTGACCTCCCTTGTGTGTCTGTGGGGAGGTAAGATGCACACTTCACTACACATTTTGCCGCTCGCTCACCCAAAAATTTCATTTACTTAAACCCGCAGACGCTCACAAAAAAGGCTTGGCTGCAACCTAATTAATAATCCTCAGGCGCTTAATAAACTGAAGGAGGCTTCAGGATCAGTGGAGAGGTTTCAGGATTCACTGACCCAAAATGCGTGAACATTTTTTTGCCTTTGGTTTTACTTCTTATCCTTTGTAATTTTAACCACTTTTATGGATAATGTTTTCATTTGCTCGGCTTTATTACTGTTTAAATTTTTTATTCATTCATTAGAACGTCGGCTTTATTCGAGACTGTGTCCTTTGTAGCCTATGGCATCTTATTTTACCTTTTGATTTTAATGATTGTTTTGTTTCTGTTACTTGGTATATTCTCGGATGACCAAGAACGGCGCTAATGGATTATTTTTATTAGCCGAACTTACCTTCCTTTTTTATATTAGATCCTGATCTTTTTTACATCTTGTCAATTGCTTTTTTTTATTGATTTCTTTTTGAGTTATGCTCTGTACTTGCATTTAGAGTGGGCTTGTTTGGTTATTTTGTTTAAACTCTATACACTTTTTTTTTGTGTCATTCTTAGATGTTTTATGTTTTTATCTACTTGACTCCTGGTTGCTCGTGTCGGTGTTGAATCTGATTTGTTGTTTTTAAATTTAAACTCTTGTTATATTTCTTGCAACTGCCTTCGACTTTCATGATGGGGGGCTCTTGCTCCATTTTGGCAGAGTGTTGCCGAGGAGTGAGCGAAGCACGTCGGGGAGTGTATTCTGGCAGGGCCAAATTCCAAGGCGTGAAGGTCACCCATTTTTTCCCGGTCAACACTCAACCCCATCTGTGAAACCTGTTTTCGAGGGCTGTTCTCATTTTCTTGAACTTTGTTATATTTAGATTTTAAAGTATATTATTTATTTTATGTATTTTATATGTATAATGGTCTCTTTAAAAAAAAAGCTTTTAGATTTTTAAATTTTTATCCTCTCACTGCTCTCCCGTCCTGATCCTCATGTCATAATTGGTTTTATGGTCGAGGCAGGATTCCCCAAACTTCTTTAATATTTTTCCCATCACTGATATTAATAATAGTAGGCGTAAGCTCTGATTCACCAAAAACTGAACCTCGAGATAGGACTTTTAATTCATAGTTTTATTGACATAAAAATTTAGCTTTTTTTTATTCATGCTTATTTTAAACTTTAACTTCGAATTTTATTGTATCTTATGCCCTTGGTGGGGCTATTATGACTTCCGGCCGTTGTGTTTATTCCGTTTGGCGGTTTTTATTTATTAGACTGATTTTTTAAAATTTTTATTTTTAAATAACCTGCTATTTAACCCAGAGCTCAGTTTTTTGTGTTGTGTGCTTCAGTGGTGTGGATATGCGTTCTGTGTTTGTCTTGTCCTTGTGTTGTCTTTTTTAGATGCTTGACTTCGCAATTTTGATTTTTATATTGATCTTGTCTTTGGGTTTTGACTTCTCTGGTGTGACTTGTGGCATGCTTCTGTGTGGAACGAGTAGATGGAGGATTTTACCCTTGTCTCTCTTGTCCCAGACTGTATTTTTTTCAACAAATCTTGTATAACATCAATCAGATTTTGTATATGCTATATAATTGTGGCCATCAACCAGATTCTGTATTTCTTCAGCAAATCATGTATGCCATCAACTAGACTTTGTGTGATTTTACATTGTAGTCGCCAACCAGACTTGTACTTTACCTCCGCCTCTTTGGCGAAGTTTGTTCTGCGTCACCTTTATTGTGATTTTGTATATCTCTGTGTAATTTATACTGCCCTGTTTCGGCAAAGTATATATATTTTAAATTGTTAATGGATCTCGTCTGTTAGTCGCCAAGGCGTCTGTATCCTTCAGGGTTTAGGTCCCCTCGGCGACCTTCTTGCCTTAGCACCCTTTTTCAGTGGTCGCCGGGTATTAAAAAAGTGATTCCATATATTAATAATAATAAATTATACATTAAAGACAAATGTCGAAAATGGTTGAAATAAAAGATTCTATTTTTAGTTAGTAATTAAAGTAAGTTCTTAAAAATCCTGTTTATTCAGCTTCTATTTTAACCTTCCAGCGGGCACTCATCGTACAAGGAATACTACTTTGTATCGTGCATCAGTAATTGATATTCATATCGTGTCGCGGAACAACATGAATGACAGTTTTATTTACGTAACTCGCAGTTACTCTACACTGCTAAACGAAGATTGTGTAAAACGATGAAAACCTCGACTTGAAGTCTGAACGGATGGTATGAGCGTACGTGCATGCGATCGCAATGAAGCATCTCCCGTGAAGCCGCGGTGGACGTCTCAACTTCCAGGTTCGAAACCTGTTAACACGCTGCACTACCATGATCAAAAGGCAAGCGTAAAGGAACGTCTTAATTTTTTTTGACGCATTCAGAGCACGCGTCAGTTGCGCAAATGTTCTCTGAATATTGGATTTACGGCCGTATTCTAAGTCGAAGTGAAAGAAATAGTGAGACAGATTTAGTCACTGTTAACAATTACAGCAGATCTTAATAGGAGCAGAAAAATGAAAGCAGTTCACCAGTTACACAAACAATAAGCAGCGCCATCTATCAGGGGAATTCAACTTCCACTTCGAGGACCGTTGCTGTTGCCACGCGTCCTCCGCTGGTGCGGTGTTAAATATGGAGGTCTCCGCGCTATTCAAGACGGCGGTCCAAAATAGCCCCGTGTTCTCCAAATGGGGGGGCGTTGAATATGTAACTAAATTAAACTAAACCCTGCTGAAGGTTAAATACGAATCACCTCTTTCCATACAAATGTGATCTGTCGAAAGCAGTCAGACCGTCGTTTGTCAAGCTGGATCACGATGAAAACGTTCATAAATTCGTTGTCAATCAGGATATCTCTTTCTTCAACAATGTTGATGAAAGTTCTGCTGCAGACAAGTCAGCATTTACCTCTCTTTGAAGCTGCGCGTGGGATTTTGAGAAAGGTTAATCTTTTGAGTCCTGGCCAAATGAGGAGGTTCGGCGGCGGCACCACTCTCCAGACTTTCAGTATCCCATCAGAGGGAGTGCGTCTCATCTCGCCCTAGAGTTCAGATTTCGAGCTTGCACCAGGATCTTCGGTCTAATCGTAGCCAAACCTGGAACCTTTCGGTCCCAAATACAACACTCCTTGCAATGAGCCACCGCGCTTGAGCTTCTTCCACCCAGCTTTCCCGAGAGAGCTCCACTCCCCCATTTTGAGGTTTTCGCTTTTGTGAGAGGCTCCACGATCGCATTTCAGTTTTCTGTCCTAATGCGCCGAGTAGAAAACGGGACCGGATCGAACATGTCGACCACAACGCGCCGATTCTCATCGGATTTTGGCATTGACGACGAGTTTTGGAACGACGCACTCCAACTGGTGGGGAGCTTAAAGGGGTGCAAAATATCTTTCGGGGCGCTAAAATGTTTTTTTGCAAGACAAAAATGAAAGAATTCAAAATAAACATTAAGCATATTTCATGAAAAATGCATTTTTTTTCCGATATGCGATTTTTTTTTGTTTGCTAGTATGTATATTAATCACATTCGAATGCCATCGCGGGTTGTAGTCGGGGTCCATCGGCCAGTGCTTTTGTAGCGTCCCGCAGCAATAACATTATTTTTCGTCAGGTTTTGTGTTTCGACTTTGGACTTCATAACACACATTCATAACCTAACCTAATTAACTATGACGCGAATATATATAATATATATTTCATATTATATAAAATAATAATATATAGTATGTAATATATATAATACAGTCGACGCTCGTTATAAAGACCATTCCATTATAACGACCAGTGATAAAATCCCCAACTGTGTTTCCCTATGCACTATGTTATTTTACTTCCGGTAAAACGACCGTCCAGTGTCGTCTAATCCCAATACAACGTCCGAATTCAGCGAACACTCTTCCCGGTATTTTTCTAAAAAGAACATGTTTCTAAACGTAAATGACCTTGATTATTGTATTGCCAAGCTTCGTAGATGTAGAGTCTTCAGTGTTACAGTTCAACTTTGACGGGGGGGGGGGGGGTACCACCCCCCCCCGCGCGGAAATTAGAATAGCCCAGAATAAAAAAATGTTTCAAGTGCTATTGAAACTTTAAAATGTTTTTTTGAAAGGCAGAACATTATTTATCATCTTTAACTGAAATGGAAAATTATGTTTTGCAAACAGCACATATGCAGAAAAGACAAACAACCATTTCTGATTTTTTTTTCTTTAGAAAATAAATGTATTGTAAGTATATAACACCCTTTATTTTCTACTTTAAAAACTGTATTAGAAATATATTTTTAATTGATAAAATTTTATTTTTAATACAAATGATAAAAAATAAGTTGAGTATTTAGTTGGAATCTCTTTAAAAATCGCCTGTTTATATGGAACTGCTGAGCATGCACGTCTACAGTTTTTAATTATATCCACTATAGCGACCACTCGTTATAAAGACCTTTTGCTGTGGGACGCAGAGGGTCGTTATAACGAGCGTCGACTGTATATACATATATGATAATATATATGTTACAGTTAATGTGGATAATCGGTTATTATGCATAATTACCAATGAAGTTCGTCAAGGTGATTAACTACATTGACTTGTGATCTCATTGACCAAACTTCATTGGTAAATGTGATTAATTGAGCAAAATTTATTGAAAAATCAACTCTATCGTAATTTTTATGTCATGCGATAATGTTTCGGGTCTCTAGCACTTGTGCATGCAGTTTAACTGTGAACTGATTTTAAATGTTAATTGATCGAGGATTTTCTTTTTGTTTCATCTTACTCTAGTAATAAACGTTTTAGATAGAAAGAATGACTTTGGCTATTTTCATATTTCGATTTCCAGAAATATTTAATGCCACATTTTTTAAAAACTATTAAACATACGACATTTATGGTTTGTACAGTTAAAGGTTAGTCGCTTAAAGTTAAAT
This sequence comes from Araneus ventricosus, assembly GCA_013235015.1. Lineage (NCBI taxonomy): Eukaryota > Metazoa > Arthropoda > Arachnida > Araneae > Araneidae > Araneus > Araneus ventricosus. The sequence goes on along the minus strand of BGPR01014199.1, from coordinate 29,843 downwards.
CTTTTCGAAACCAAAGTATTTGTGGATTGTCTTTGCACTATGTTCTGTTTCAAATGTAGCATTTCAACTGCCCTTGCACAATTTTTTACTTAAAAAACATCCTGCGCCTTCTCTAACAGCGGGAGCCGGAACATAGTAGCTTCGCTAGCTCATTGAATGTAAGGACTCTGCGTATTTTAAATACTCAAGTGAAGCAGGGGAAATTGTGCTCGCGATGCCTGCGGCATCTGGAATGGGCACCGGGCAGATTTTTTTAAACTTAAAAAACATCCTACGGCTTTGAAAGCAGTGGGAGCCGGAACCTAGTATTGATTGTTAGCGTATTGAAGAAATTAGAGGTTAACACATGTATATCAGAGAATGTAAAAAAAAATAAAGCATTTGCCCCTAGCAGCTTCGCTACTACGGCAAATGTTTTTTAGATCATGGAATAGTAAAGAATTAATAGATTTACTCAGTTCTAATATTTGCAATTGGGAAGAAACATTTTATTTTTTTATTTTTAAAGAATACAATATTGCGAAGAATCGAAGAAACCAGCACGCAAATGAAACAGAATTCCAAAACGTGAACAAGCGACTTAATAAAACTGCACGCAAAAGAAGTTTATTAAATTCATAAATAAATAAACATTGCTCAATTCCGTAATTGGAGAAATATAAAATCATTAAAAAAATCAAAATTCTATTTAAAAGCATTTAATTAAAATTAAATTTTTAAATTTTAAGGCTAACTTTAGAGGATGTTATAGGTTCCGTTGAAAATAATTACAATGGCCTAACTTCATTGATAATTACGCATAATAACCAGTTAATGTGTAAATTCTCACAAATTATCCATTTTAACCGACTGTCCGTGTTATTATGCGTAATAACCGATTATCCACATTAACCGTGACATATATATTATTATATTTACATATATTATTATATATTACATATTACGTAATAATACAGTGACCTCTCACTTGTACGCGCTCTCTTTTATGCGCGTTCTTTTCGTGGTCCCGGTCAGGGATATAGGAAAACAATGATAACTCTTATTCATTTATGCGCCGCACTAAAAAAGCACCTCCCCTTATGCGCGTTGTTTTTTTTTTCAGCAGAACAAAACCCCTTTTTGCTCTGCTTCTAGGAATGCATTCCCTCGCCCTTCCTCTATGTTAAGATTCCATGAACACATTCTTCTAACTTATGCACTTGGGGGTTCTTGTGATTGACGTCAGTAAAAGTCGCATTTATACAGCAGCCAATTAGAGAGGTTAGTACTGTACGTACCACGTGGCATTGATCGCTAACGAAAGAACCATCTTTGGAGTTTTGGTTAGATGGTTACTTTTTAAAATGGCCAAAAAAAAAAAAAAAAAAACCGAAATTGTAGCTTTCGTTTAAAATGGATGGAAAAAATTCGAAGAAAATCCTTGCACCTCTAAAAAATCTTTAGCGGAGCATTTTAATGTCCCAGAATCGACATCGAGAGAGATTTTAAAAAATCGGGAGCATTTCCATTTTCTTTGCGTTCTTAAAAAAATAATTAACGGAAGTTATACACTTATTTGCATTTTGAAACTAATCTTATTTACATTTTTCAGTAGTATATACATAGTATTAGTTAACAATATATGTACACTGTATTGATGTTTCACTTTTAAGCTCCCTTTTGTGGTTTTTCACTTAAGCGCGTTTTTTTCGCTGTCCCCTGCGCCGGCGCATAAGTGAGAGATCGCTGTATGTGAATATAAATACTTCATCACATTCATTAATCATTATAATATAATTTTGATTTCGACTTTTGGTTTCGTGCTTCCGATATTGGAGGGTGTTGCCTCCCTCTAGAGAGCACTGGAATTTGCGTCACCTGGGAGCGCCGCTATACCAACACGTGTTATGTAATTTGTCGTTTTTAAAAATGCAGGAAAACAAAACCACCTGCAGGCCGAAAGGTAAATTCCTTTTGTCTGGAGACATAAGGAAAAGAATACTTCATACTGATGACATGATGAGTGAGGGTGGAAGAGACTGCAAACGACGAGAGCTTTCCAACAAGAGGTAATATGTATAGCTTGAAAGGTACTTTATGTTGGAGGGGGAGAGGAGGGAAAATCACTTTTCAGATCATAACTTCTAAGCAATTGCAACTTTCGAAACACTTTATATACAAAAAATATTCGTTATGATAAGGCGATCATTTGCCTCATTAGAATTTTCTTTCTATCTGCAATTATAAAGAAATTACGGGAAAATGAACATTTCGACCCCCTTCTCCACCATTTCCACCCCCTTTCAGCTGGATAACCCATCTACGAACTCGACCGAGATGTTCACTCCGTGCAGCATACCCCAGGCCGGTTAAAATCAAATCAAAATTACTTCAGTTATCGTGTTCACATGATAACACGGGCAGTGGCGAATACAGGATTTGGGTCGGGGGGGGCCGCGGCTGAGGTATAAAATGTTTTGTATCGTCGTGAGGAATGTCAAACCTAGTGGTTTGTAAACCAAAACACTTTGACTTTACAGACTTTACTCGCCTGACAGTGAGAATCGTAAAGAACACTACAATACTTTCGATAATTTAACAAAAAAAAAATGAAATAACTAGCAAAAATATGTTTTTGACCGCGCCAACGCTGCGAATACGGGTGGAATGACTAAAAAAGTGGGAAAACTTTCGAGCCTGTCAAACACCAGGAAGGAATGTTTTCACTTTTTTTAAAGGGAGATTAAGAAAAAACAGCTGTAGTGATTTAAAATAAAATAAAGAATTCTGGTCTAGCTCTGGTGGGGGGGGGGGGTACAGCCCGATAGCCACCTCCCTGGAATCGCCGCTGAACATGGGTATTTATACTTCGGTTAAGCGTAAGTTTTTGAATGGGGGTGGTTTGGAGTTCTAGGGGTGATGATGGGTGAAGATGTGCAGAAATGTTCCGGAAGTCCTGTCATGAGAACCAATGCAATAGGTAGAGTTCCTGTAAGGAATCTACCAAAACAATATCCACCTTGAATTTCTATTCTAGTTGCACAGAGCGCGTGGATCGCAGGCGGATTCTCCTCATCTTAAAGGAACGAGAGAGAGGATCTTTCCGCCTATTTCACTGAGCGGGACAATCTTACAGTGTGCGTCCTTCCCCAAAGAATTTCCCCTCCTCCTTCCCGTGCGCGCTGTTGCACGACACGAGTGGCAATTCTCTCTTCCCTGGCTTGTTTTTCTGCTTTCCAGGATGAATGGGAAAGGAGCCCCCCCCCCTTCCGGCAGTTTCCACTTGAAACGTATAAAGGTGTAATATGTCCAAGCAGAAAAAAATAAGGCGCATAATGAGGCACGAGAACACGATACGGAACCACTTAACCGTCCGGGTATTTTTGCTATTACCTAATCAGACCTTCACCTACCTTCAATGATATGAATCTGCTGCCGTTTCCACTGTACGAATTCAATTCGTCTCTACGTGATGATATTTTAGAAATGGAATTTTGTAATCGATATTTACTTTCTCGCCTACGAAGTACACAAAGAGAAAGTACTGTAATCTTCAAAAAATTCCAACTCGAAATGTTGACGAATCTCCACGTTTTAGACCTCCCCGAGTCCTAAAAACACAATTGTGGAATTATGTCTGCCTGTCTGTGAACACGATATCTCGAAAACTATTAGAGCTACAGGAATGAAATTTGGTATGTGATCTTGGCACATAATTTGAAGGTTTCTGTCATATCTTGGACAAAATCCGTCCAAGGGAAGTCTGTCTGTCCGCGTTCATAAGAACACGATAACTCAAAAACTTGAATAGCTATATAGGTAAAATTTGATACACAGTTTTACAATCCGGAATGTAGGTTCTTATTAAATTTTCGACCAAATCCGTCAACGCGTTGACTGTCTGTCGGTCTGTATAATCGCATACTTGTGAACACGATAACTTCTAAATGTAATGACTTAGATAAACGAAACTTGATATACGGTCTTCTCATCTCAATGATAGATCCATGTCCAATTTTGGTTGCAATCGGTTGAAAAAAAGACGTTCAAATTGCATGTTCGGTTTTTTCAGCATTCTACGACGTAAAAAAAAGGCGCGACAGCTGGCTCATTTCCCCTCCTGTCGTTAGGGAATAGAGTTTGTAACTACCGCCTGGCGCATTTCCCCCTACCCGAATTAGGGTGTATGCGAGAAAGTTTCGGCGAGACCAACTCCCGCTGATTTCACTCGCTTTCTGATGGGTTAGAGCTATCAAATTTTGTACGCCTGAGTGTTTTCAATGAAGGTGCACTATTTTAACCTTTAGCGCTCTAATTAGATGCGCGTTGCTCTTTGCGTGTCGCATTCGCAGATTAAGCTTCCAGCGGGCGCGCCTGCGCAAATTTTACGACATATCGTGCATCGTATTACACATATATATCATGCTGTTTTACAAAAATAAATGCAACTTTTATTTATGTTATCTGTATTCATTAGCTTAATAGTAAACAAAGATTTTATAAATAAAAATTGCGCTTAAATTTATAGAAGAAGGATATAAATATGTAACACGACGCACAATCTTCTGTATACGCGAGCCCGCTGGAAGGTTAAGAGACTTTTACTTTACAAGACTTTGATTAGAAACCAAAACAAGAAGCAACGATCTCAGTAAAATCCAGTCAAAATTGTTTGAATAAAAAATTGTATCGCATGCGTTTTGAGGGAACTCGCGTCGCCTTAGCGGAGACAGCAGAGCGAAAGAGGTTAGTATTTTTAGAACTTATTATTAGTTATTCAATTAAACGTAAAAGCCCGATTTTTTAAAAGTCCATTTAAAAATGTTTTTTGATTTTCAATTCTTGAATAGAACACGGGAAAAATACTTTTAAAAATCCTATTTTGTTTTAAGTATGGTTTAGGGCTAAAAAACAATTTGTCACTGACTGATAGCACATGGGCTTTATTTGAGAAGAAAATTTGCTTGATAAAATTCTGTAATGTCAAATGCAGATGAATTTTAATAAATAATGCTACAGATACGGCATTTCCTTCAAAATTGTAGAACAAAACGTGGTTCCTCAAGTGTACAAACAAAGCTAAAAAGATGCAGCGTCGAGTGTAAAACATCAATTTGTTTTTTTCATCCGCACTCAGACTGCCATCTAAATTGATTTGCTAAAAATTTCAGTGCGTGTCCTATTGGTAACAACAGGCATCAGAGTTTCTGTCTTATTCTCTAGACAGTAGAAGACAAAATTGGGCATGTTGCTTGAAGGCAACGCCTTGAAGGGTTAAAATTCCACTCAATTACTCTGATTAGCAACCAAGACAAGCAGTAAGGATCAGAATAAAACCCTGCGTTTTGAGAGTCAAGTATGCAACTCATTGTCCCTTCGGCGGAGGCAGCGAAGCGCTAAAGGTTAATAGTTTTAGAACTTAAGCGTCAGTTATTCAATTAATTGTATTGTACCATACAGGTGGCACCATCTGGTAGTGAATTAAAGAACAATTAATTACAAGATTCTATAAAATTTATAGCAATGATTTATTACAAATATTAGACTTAAAAGTAGAAATTAATTTTAAAAAATTTAAAGGACGTTTTATTAGTGCACTAATAAAAACACTATTTTTTACGTTATAGAAAAAGGGCCGCTGCGGCCTAGTGGTAAGGTGTCGGCTGGAGTGTTCCAGGTTCGAAACCCGATTCCATCGAAGATCCGTCATGCAATGTGGATTTGTTTCACGCCAAATCATACTCAGGGGGCCAAACGTCCTTAAGTTGGTGTGGTGAGGAAGTTTGGAGAGGGATTGGACAGTTGAGGTGTTGTCCTCGTCACCTGACAGCGGTTCAAAATGACGAGGTCCGCCCCAAAATAGCCGCCGTGTCGCTTCAAAACGGGACTAAACTGAACTACCCCTTGCTCCATGATTTTATTTAACCTCCTAATTGGATGCCATCATCCGTTTGGAATATTTTTAATTATTTCAATCTATTAAGACGGTGAAGAATACTTGAGACATTTAAGCGTGTCCAGGTGATTTTTGTATTTAAAATTAATTGTTACTTTGACTTAATTACGGATTTAAATAGCAAAAATTCTGTAATTTGATACACATGTCAGAGACATAATTATATGTTAAGGTGTTTAGGAAAAAAATTTATAAGAACTGAAGGTCAAATCAAAAATCATTAAACGTGATCAATACCATACAATAACATAAGAAAATTAAACCAAAGGTGTCAAAAGAAAAAAAAATCATAAGCACAGAATATAAACTTATGAATTTATTACGAGTAAAATTCCGATTTACTTAGAATATTTGTATCAGTTCCTCAAACAGTAACGATTTTTGCTTGGACCTGCAGTTTTTTGAAGAAAAAAAAAATCCTCCACACTCCAGTTAACTAATGAGACTGTAATTTGTAAAAGCTATTTTTTAATTTTTTATTCTATTAAGAGTTCACAGAACTCTTCAGAAGTTTCTGGATTACACGTGCATCCAATTATAACGTCTACTGTCCTACCGCCACGAGAAAAACCCCAGACACCAGACATACCGGTGGCGGTCGTTACGGAAACGGGATATTCCACTGCATTTTGGGGGTGAAGCAAACGGCTTTATTTCATTTGGCGCAGATAGAACCGGCGGAAGTCTCATTTGGCCTTGTACTTCGGTCGTTCCTCGCCTAGTTTGCCGAATGTTGGGGTAGATTTCATACCTGTTTCCCTCCTTTCTTAGACTCCTCTACTTGAGGCAACCCCGTTCAAGGTTTTTTCCTCCTGGCGGTAGAGCAGTACGAATCACTTAATGTTAGTTTATAAACTTAATGGCGCGGTACTTCGCTGCACGCACGACCGTTAATGGACATTCCTAATGAAAATGAAGTAGATAATATTTTTACCTTCATCTGTTTATCAGCCTGTTAGTCATAGTTTGTTAGATCAAAGACGCGTTTTCGAGTAACGCGATGATTGTCGGGTTATTACGAACTCGGGAGCAATCAAATGACACGTGAACCGGTAGTTTACTAAAGAAAAATTAACTAGTCGATTAATTGCCACAAACCTTCATTCAATTCTTGTACAGGATAGTCATAAATTATTAGACACATTTTAAAAATTAATAAAAACAACTAATAATGTGACAACTGCGGTTTTTTCAATTCCTACCATTAGTTCACACTCTCCCTATATATATCTTGTTCAAATTTTCAATTGTTAATAAAATACTTTTTATTCATCCACTCAAGTTCAAATACATTTTTTAAAACTTGTAGTGGATGACACTTGATGTAGTAGGAATTGACTTAATTTTTTTTTATATATATTACTTGTTTTAAATGAGAGCGCATTTTAAAAAGTTTTTTTTTCAGGTAGGTAATGCGCCGTTACGGTCTTCTAGGTGGTCGTAAATTATAGGAAATCCCCCATTTTTGAGAGTCATTATCTGCGAAACTATTAAAGCTAGAAGAAAAATAAAAGCATTTATTGGTAGGGAATTTTACGCTCTTTAATTTGTTAAATCAATTGTAATTCGAAAATAGAATAGTTTTCGAGATATTAAAAAAAACTAAAAAAGGAAAACAGGCATCGGCTTCTGCTGGTCGGTAGCCATTGCGTATGGAAATCTCTCGCGGTAGCGAATTTAGAAAGCCATAATGGTACGCCACCTATCTGGAATTAAATCTTTTTTGTTTGCTCTGTCATTTAAAAAAACGCAGTTGTAACATTATTAGTTTTTTAAATTAATTTTTGAAATGGGTCCAATAATTTATGACCACGCTGTATTATGATGTACACAAAGGTCTACATGTACAGTAAAATTTTAAACCTGGAGAGATCGAACCTCTGAAAGTTTTATCGTAGGTCGCGTGGCGTCTGATATGCATCACCATTTTAATCCACCAATAATAATCGTACATATTTTAGTTTTATTTTAGTAATATCCTTCATTTTTTTATTTTCATACGTTTATCTATGTTTTTAATATATCCTTTTGCATTTTTATTGGGGAGTCGAACATGCAACAATAAACAACGAACGTGTAATAATCAAAAGTAACTGATTTTATTCAAAATACTATATAATATGCATAAATATTTTGCAGTCTCTTTGATGAAATTTCAAACGTCATATAAGCAGTAAAAATAGCAACAAAAATGTTTATTAACAAACTATATATTGCATGTTCTCGGAATCCGAAACTCTCCGCGCTTTTGCGCATGCGCCAGGAGGAGTTATTTTCACCAAAATAGAAGAAAAGTGAGAAATAGAGTGGGAGATGTTTACGTTTTACTTAGCGTGACCTAACAAAGAACTCCGGAAATGCGCTCATCTTATTCATTGCCTGACACCCCTTTCCGAAGTGAAATCGTCCTATTGAAACAATCTGTAGTTCCACCCATTTGGTTACTGTGAACGGGTTGAGTTGATAAAATCGGATCTGTCATTAGCGACCTCACAGCTTCAAAACCGATATTCAGGGCGGCTTCTGCAATTCCTCTCAAGAAAGCGTATTCAAATATTATATTCTTAAAATTAATGAGTGATAACTACTTTTCCTTTTAAATGACCCTGAGTATCTGGCGACGAATATTTTTAAACACTTTTATTTAAGTTGGCATATTTCATATTTGTAAGGATAAGATTTTGCGACCTATTTTTCCATCACTTTGCGATAGGCCACAATGGACCTTATGCAACGTTTGGGTTCGAGAGTATAAAAAAAAAGCTGTGGAGGAAGAAACAAAACGATCGGCCAATAAGCGACTCGGAAATAAAAGCAGTTCCGAGTCAGCTGTTTAAGACTGACCAATGGCTGCCTCCGGCAGGTCACGTGTCGGAGGATGTGACGTCACATGCATAAGGTCCATTCATATCATGATATGAGCTAAAATTTTGTACAAGTATGAGTTTCAGATAAAATTACAATATTTAAATATTTTCAGAGCTTAATATTAAATAATAATTAAGAACTTAATACAACAATAAGTCGATTCTTTTTTAAATCAAATTTTGATTCCGTACGAGATATGAAATCTAGCAGTGAATTCGAAAAAAAAATGATTTAAAGATTTCATAATACTTATAATAGTGAATTACGAAATACATTGACGACTAAAATGTAGAAAGTAATGTTTAAACTTTGTACTAAAAAGTAGAAAATATTCTTATGAAACATATGGACATCAAAATAAAATCGTATGAGTGAGGCGTTGAATAAAGTACTGTGAAGAAATCAAACCACAAAGAATATCGTAAGAAAAAAAAATTCCAAACCTTGTGTGCTGTATTGGATGATGCATGATTAGTTTTCTTTATAAAAACAACATATTTATTCGCACTTTCCAAACAGAACAGACATTTTTTTACGACATAAAATATTTAGACAACCTTACATTCATTCATCGAATTCGTCTCAAAGAAACATTTTTTTTTTCTTCTGCGTTGCTAGGCAACGTTCGCTAAAGACAAATATGGCGTTGCCATTCTAATTTTATTACTTTTAGAAATATACTAGCTGTTACCCGCGACTTCGTGCGCGAAGAATTTGAATTGCTACTTTTTTTAAATTAACGAATGTAAATGTTTCGTTATATGTAGAAAGGGGAAATCAAAAGTTCTCACGGTTGATAATACATAATTGGACGACTAATTTAATTCTCCGCTCCGTTAGTGTAAATTACATCATTGTACTCAATGGTATCATCTGCTGTTTGGAATATATCATCCAAAATATATCATTTGGAATATATCATGTCATCTGCTTCTACTGTTTAAAAGAATACATAAGACAAAATATACCTTCCTATTCTAAAAACTCCGACAACCATATCATATACGTCAATGGACGATCCTGGTTTGTTTATTTTGGATTCATAGACCGTTGTCCGGTAACCTTCTTATTTAAGCAATTGCCAAATCTATTTGGCAACTGTATCAAGCGCCAAGCTCGAATTAGTTCTTTCTTTAGTAAACAAAACGTTGAATTCCGTGTTCTTTGGGTTTGTGTAATCCTTTCTATTTAAATCGGTTAAAAACAGCTCTTAAAGCATTAAAATTCGAAACGGAACTATCGTAATTAGCTAAATAGTTTGGTTACAAATTTAACCGCCAAAAAAATCTTGGATGTCGATGAAAAGAGGGATAAAGAATAATATTGGCAACCTTTCCACTAAATTAGGCTCTTATTTTAAGTAAACATTGAACGATATTTTCATTTAGTTATACTGAACTTTAGTTTTTAAATTTTAATCTAAAAACTCTTGGAACTATATCATATCTACCATTAGATTTCTGTCCCGGCGTTTATTTTTCAGTTATTATTGCAGAGATTATTTCTTTTCTCAGCAAGCTCACGTGATACATGACTTTAAAAATAAGTCATTCCACATACTTGCGCTTTTCTGAAGGATCACGTGACATTTCATTTTGTTTACGCATTCCTTAAGGATCACGCGACAGTTGATTGAAAAGTAAAGTAGTAATCTTCATCGCAAATCGCTTGTTAATTATTTAATTGTTATCTGTAATCAAAAATAATGAATTTAACATGATGTCACCTACCCAATGTCCATTCCTGGGTTTCAAGCTACAACTCTGCCAATTTTCATCCAAATCGATTTTGTAGTTTGGTCGTGAAAGCGTAACAAACAGGCAGACACACTTTCGCATTTATTATATTATATGGATATTTATAAAAATAAGCAAAATTTTCAGAAATAAAGGTGAATTAATTCAAAGTCTAACCGTTGCCTAGCAACGGAGTAGCTATAAATCTTCGTTATTTCAAAATCGTCTGCTCGTATTTAAAAATTTTGGAACTTTTAAAAATTAATAACAATCGAAGGAAAAATGTCAGAGAAATAAAATTGGTATCATTGAAAAGGTAAAGATTTGAACTTTAAGATGGTATAAAAATATTTTTTGTCGGACAGTTTTCTCCGAAGTTACGGCGGAAAAACGGTTTCGGTTAATTTCTAATTAACTGCCTGTTTAATTAACTTTTGGACTTAGAAAAGTTCATAAGTGTCTTCCCCTTGTCTTAAATAAGAAGTGTATAAAATTTGGTTGAAAACTGTCCATGGGTTTAGGAGGAGATGTGGAACATAGCCACATACATACCCACAATGACTTTTATTTATATTAAGATTGATGCCAAAAGATTTTTTAATTAATTTCTTTTATGGCCAAACGATTTGTTTATTTAATTAATTTCTTTTTTAAATATTTTAATAATAATCTTGGAATTAACAATTCCTTGAAAATTAAAATGTATTACAAATGGGATTAAAACATCTGCATCATTCCCGTTTCAATTAAAGCACTAATGCATTGATTCAAGGCAAATTTAGAAGAATAAAGCAACACAAATTCATGAAATATTTGCGGCGTTTAGGAAATTATTTGAAAACAAAACAGCGCCGAAAAGATATTAATATTCAAGTGTCATTTTAGTTATGCATTTTGAAGGTCATACCGGATCAAGCTACTTTAAACGAGATCTGTTCTAACTACAGGTTGAAAGATTTTTAATGTCGCACCGCAGAATTTTAAGGTCACGAAATTCGTCGCCTGTTTTTCCTTAAGTTAGCGAAACCAGTTTGATTTAATATAGACTTCATAACCAGACTGATAACAGAGAAATAGTGCGCGAACACTGCTCTCAGCACCAGTCGAACAATCATTGAGGTTCCAGAATTCAGTCATATCTGAAAAGTGGGGAAATTTTCCACTTTATAAGCTTAAGCTTTTTCCACTTAATAAGTAAAATTTAATAATTTTTAATAATATTTTTTAATAAAAAATATTATTAAAATATTATAAAATTAATAAATAATTAATTTTTCATTAAATATGCATAAACTTATTAAGTGGAAAATTAATAAGTAATAATAATTTTTAAATTAATAATTAAACCTAATTAATTAATTAATTTGATGACTATTATTATTTATTGCACTATTATTACACATTATTATTACACTATTATTACATTACATTATTTTTATTACTATTATTATTATTACACTATTATTATTTATTACACTATTTTATATTAATTGATTAAATTATGAACTTAATTATTAATTAAATTTAAATTAATAATAACTAATTTTTAACTTAATAATTAAATTAATAATAATTAAAATTCTTAAACTATATCTCGAAAATGTAGGGCTGTGGGTGGCAGGCGACCATTGACATTCATCTTAATATAAATAAAAGTCATTGTATCTATGTACGTATGTTCGACATCTCCTCCTAAACCACTGGTCCAATTTCACGAAACTTTGCACATTCATTATTTAAGATTTTTCCAAGTGCAAAGGTCAATTAAACAGTGAGTTAATTAGTAATTAATTTTGCATTTTCCGCAGTAACTTTGTAGCTAATTATTCCACGAGAAATATTTTCATACCATTTTAAAATTCAAATTTTTTCCTTTTCAATGATAACAATTTCATTTCCGTCTGTTTTTTCTTTTAATTTATTAATTTTTAAAATTTTAATTAAGAAATAATTGTATAGAAGCAGACGATTTTGAAATATGGAACTTTATAGACATTCTGCAGCTAGGCAACGGTGAGAATTATTCTATTTATTTTTTAAGCCAAAAAGTTAATTAAAATTTCAATTAATTAAAAAATTAAGCAAGATTCTGGAGTTTTTCGGCGATATCTTTTAAAAATATGATCTCACAAAAACTATTTTAAAGTTTAAAAAATTAGCTTTTCAGTGACACAAATTTCATTTGCATACAATTCATTTCTTTCATTTTAATAAATTAATTTTATGCATAATTCGTAGTAACGTTTTTTTTATCGTTGAAGAACAAGAATATATGAGAAGCACTATTGCCAGAACACATTAACAGAATTCTAGAAGAAGACTAAAAAAATGTTTAAAAGTAGACAATTCACAGGGCAGATTAACAATTTATATCAGGAACAGCTATTGATTTGGTCTATTTTCATGCTTTTTATTAATGAGAAATTATATATTTAATTAATTGCCTCAAAATTTTTAGTAAAACTTTTCTTATTCCTCAGGATTTCAGGACCTTTGAGTAATTATGTAACAAATATAAAAAAAAAAAACTTATGGAGAAAATTAGCCACCGGCGAAAAAAAAAAATCGTCTGGATCAATTGATATTCTCGTTTTAGTTTTTTAAAAAACATTTCAGACGAGAAAAGAATTTCGTGTATTAACATATTTTATACAAAAGTATATTTACCTTAAAATATTAGACAATTATAAAGTATTTTAATCCCGAGCAACAACGGGTATATCAGATAGTAAGAAATAAAAATTGTTGCAATCGGTCCAGTGGTTTAGCCTGAGAATCTGTCTCATGGTTTTTCCCCATAGAGCAGGGGTTCCCAATATTTTTCCTTCGCGTACCCCTTTATTATTATATTTTGTTTTTGTTTTCGCGTACCTCTACTATCATATCCAACTCCTACCTCCTCCCCGAACCATTCGTCTATGCAAAGAAGTTTTTATCAATAATGTTAAGTTTAGCTCAAAAGTGAAATGACTCGAATTAATAACTTTCGCAGAACTTATTTTTGATTTTTCATTTTATTCCGTTTTCACAATAGTATGAGTTCAACGCCTAAGCAAACGAAACCAATATTGCAATTATTTCGTTTTAACTTATGAGGATGGCTAAAAATGACACTTCGTGATAATTCCACTATTCAGTTATTAAACAGCAAGTATTCACTTGGAGAAACAAAAATCTCGAACTTTTTTTATCTCTTACGCTTCCTTGTTTCCGCCATTGCCAAATTTGATTGCCCTTCGCGCGGGTACGTGTACCACAGGTTGGGAGCCATAGAGAATGCGCAGTGGAGTAGTGTTTTTTCTATTTCTCTGGAAAATGGAAGGGGCAGGCGCCTGTTGATGACATATATAGGTGTAATAAGTTTCCGGGCGAAATAAAAAAAAAATGTCGAAATCGGTCCAGTAGTTGGGGGATTGGTCCTCTGGTATTGCCAATTATTTAAAATGTATAGATTTTATGGTAATACTTTTCCTTCTTTTAGTTACTCCGTTTATACATATGTGCTGTGACGATACCGTGTGCACGTTAGCGTTGCCATCATTAAGAGAAAATGACGATAAATAATATAAATACATGCGAATTAAGCCTAAGATTTTATCATGCTACTTGCTTCGTTCTAGAGATCTCCCTTTTCTCTTTCGTAAAAAATTATTAAAATTACAGAAAAAATTTTAAGGAAATAAGATTGATATCACTAAAAAGCTAATTTTTTTAAATTTAAATCCTTTCGCGGGCAGTTTCAAATGACCCTATGGGATAAATATGAGTTGTATTAATATGAGTGCATGACCCACTGGTATCCCTTAATAACACTGACAGTTTCAGTACCACTGGGACATACGAGTCCCACTAAAACATACCAATGGGACACATGTATGGCAACTTGGCTACAGTAATCCCTAGAAAGGGAAAAGTAGAACTGTCATCCCCACGCCCGAAGGGAGTCACCTTCAGATTCCTGCTGACCCTACAGTCCCAGTCAACGAAGGCCAAAAATCGGCGAATAGAAGAAAAAAAATGCCGTAGTTTTGAAATTTGGCACAGTTTTTGGGGGTAGTGTCCTAAACGACATACTACAAGTCCCAGCCGGTGGAGGTACAAGGGGGTTTAAAGGGGGGGGGGCGTTTTCAGTTTTTCTCAAATATCTCGAAAACTATCGGTTCAATCAAAAAACACTCAATTACAAAATTAAACTACATGAAATTTCCTACAAAAGAAGTCCTACTTTTTTTGTAGCATCAATAGATTTAGAAGACACAGGGGGATTTAAAAGTTAATATTTCCAAAATTCCTTATTGTAATGGTAAAATCGATTAAAAGTGCTGAATCAGTAACCCTCATAATAACC
>BGPR01014199.1:0-14808 GCA_013235015.1 Araneus ventricosus | reverse complement strand
TTTAAAAAAAAATTTACACTTTTGAAATTCGGAATTTGGCACAGTTGTTGGGGAGAGTGCCTTAAACGACATACTAAAAGTCCCCGCCGGTGGGATGTCCGCGGGGGATACAGGGGGCGTTTTCAGTTTTTCTTAAATATCTCGAAAACTATAGTTCTATCGAAAAACACTCAATGACAAAATTAAACTACATGACATTTCCAACAAAAAAAGTTCTGTAGCACCAATAGTTTAGAAGATACAGGGGGATTTAAAAGTTAACATTTCTAAAATTACTTATTGTATTGGTAAAATCGATTAAAAGTGCTGAATTAACAACCCTGATAAAAACATCTTGCCTATATAATTATTATACAAGGGCAGTATTTTATGTGTGGGAGATTGCGGGTGAAAAACCCATTTGATGAACAATTATGCTCCCTTCCTCCCCTCACATTCGTTCGCCTTCACAAGTTTCCTTCTACTCGTAGTCCAATCAGCGAATTGTTAATTTAAAAAATGGTGTCGTTTTGAAATTCGGCACAGTTGATGGGGAGAGTGCCTTAAACGACATACTAAAAGTCCCCACTGGTGGAGGGTGCTCAGGGTGTACAGAGGGTTGAAATGGGCGATTTCTCAGTTTTTCATAAATATCTCGAGCACTATGGATCCTAGCGAAAAAAATTTCGGTATAAAATTAAACTAAATTAAATTTCCTACAAAAATAGTCCCAAACATTGTTCTTAGGATGAATAGTTTAGAATAATATAGCAGTATAAAAAAGTACATAATTACAATAATGGTTGAAAATGTTTATATTTCAAAACAGCGGCTATCTATTACAATATATCTATAACATATATCTTTCTATAGTATAATATTATATATATACATACATAAAAATATGCATGATCCATTCTTACTCCTACTCGTAATTAAATTTCACCATGTTTTTCTAGTATATGATCAAGTTTGAACGCCTCTTCTTCTTCTAGAGGTACACCTTTGGTACAGGTACCATTATAGGTGCCAAAACAGAAACACATTGCTAAACGTGTGTTGCTCCGCCGCTCCTTTGGTTGGAGGAATTGAGGAAAGATCATCTATAATATTAGCTGATCAGCTGAGGAAAGATCTTTTTCTATAAATAGCTGGTGTAATGTCGTAGCCACGGAATGCATGGAGAAGGAGGATGGTTTGGGTAAAGGAAAGTTCCTTCTGCAGCTTTCCTGTAAAAAATCATTTAGCTTCGATTTTTCCCTTGCCAGGCTTCATAAAATAATTACTTGTGGTGCGAAAGCAATCAGTAACACGACTAGGCCTACGTCTTTCCCTTGGGACGAGAAGTTGCTTTCTCTAACCCAGATCTCACAATGTAAGTATCAGCATCCCCTGTAGCGACTCTCGGTTTGATTCCTTTAGCAGCCATTTTCTGTTTTAGGAATTGAACATGCCTGGTCTTTCTTCAATGGCAAGAAAATGTTTCTGTCGAACTATGACAGATTGGTTGCGAGCTTTTAAGTTAAACTCAGCATAGATATGTAGATTTAGATTACACTGTCTAAATACACTCATTTGGAGCGTTAACAGAACCAAAAGACTGAATAGAAGGATTTAGTGGAGGGGAACGGACGTGAGGGAGGAAGGGAGCACGACTGTTTATCAAATAGGTTTGTCGCCCCCACCCCCCTTCCTGATACCACCACTACTCTCGACACATACATTACTACCCTCGTATAATTATTTTATAGGCATGAGGTCTTTCTGAGGGTTGTTGCTTCAGCACTTTTAATTGATTTTACCATTACAATAAGGAATTTTTGAAATATTCACTTTTAAACCTTCCTGTACTTCTAAAATTTCATTCTACACAAAATTTAGGACTAGTTTTGTAGGAAATTTACTGTAGTTCTTTATAATTATCCATAGTTTTCGAGATATTTAAGAAAGACTGAGAAATCTCCCCTTTCAACCCCCTATACCCCTGAGAACCCTCCACGAGCGGGGACTTTTAGTATGTCGTTTAGGACACTTCCCCCAAAAAAACTGTGCCAAAGTTACACCTTTTTTTCTATTTTTCCTACGTTGACTGGACTACTACTCCCAAGCGAGTGTAGATTTTCATCCGGCTCTAAGCTATGTGATGTTTCTATTTTATATTTTTGTCGTAGTGGTGTTGGTGTGTGTGTGAATAAATCATAAAAGGACAAACTGGATTATCATTGAATTTGGATATAAAATCACACACATAGGAAACCATTACATTTGGTGACCCGGGCTTGAACTTGCAAACTTTAGGAATTTAAAATTTTTGGAATATATTGTAGAATATAGTTGGAACGGATCATATTTTTACCTGTATTATTATTGAGGAGAATTCCGACACATAGTGAGGAGCTGAGGATCGAGGTAGGAACATTTTTTCTTTGTTCAAATTTATTGAATTGTTTAGTTTTAAAAATGGAACTTGAAAGGTTAAAAGAAAAAGGGAAAAGTTTAAGAATTTCCTTTACTAAACACTTAACGAAGATAGAAACTACCTTGGGTAAGGAAATTGATGCAGGATATACTAAAGAAGCAACTTGATGAGCTTAAAGTCTCAGCTCACAGAAAAATTGAATGAATTAATTAAGGCTGATGAGAGTTTGCAATTAAAAAACGAAATAAGCGAAATGGCAGCTGAAATAGCGTCGAGCGAAAAGTATAAAGATAAAGGTACTGACTTAAAATCGAAATTACAGAGGCAAATAGAGACAGCGTGTGATAGACCGCAAATCAGGGCAAACAGTCAAAGCGCAGATAATACGGATAATATTATTCCCTTTAGAAGCGAAACAAAAAGTGTTAAGCTACCGAAGTTAAACATACAAACCTTTCATGATGATTGTAGTCATTTTCTAGATTTTTTGGAATTCGTTTGAAGTTGCGATTCATAAGAATGATTCGTTAACTGAAATTGAAAAGTTTACGTTTCTAAAAACTTATCATGGAGGAATTGCATTAAATGCAGTTTCGGGATTTTCGCTCACTGATCAGACATAATTATATCGAACAGACATAATTATATCGAACAGACATAATTATATCATCGCATATGCATAAACTTTTATAAATAGATTCAGTTAAATCATGTTTCAATGCAACAGGTTTGAGAAAAATGTACGATGCAATAGAAACACAAATTAGATCATTGCAATTGTTGGGTGTAGGCTACAGGCACATATAGTAACTTATTGTGTTCCGTAATTCTGCAAAAGTTACAAGAAGAATTAAATTTAAATTATAATCGTCAACGTAAAGAGACGAATTATTTGATATCACTAACTTAGTAGAATTCATAAGAAAGGAAGTAGAATGCAGGGAAGCTTCGTTATTATTAGCTAATCCTAAAAATTCTAATGTAAAAAAATATTCATTTAGAAACAAAACGGATCAAGGCTACCAAAATAGATTTTATTATTCGAATGCTAAAAGGAATGATTATTCAGCAATAAATGTAGCGCGGCTGTTTTAGCTACGCTAGTAGATGAGAAGAATTCGTATTATCGTAGGCATAGATCAAACCGGAAGTTTCATCCAAAGAGAAAGTTCAATCCTTCTTCAGCTGACAGATTGATGATAATCAAAAATGTATGATTGCTCACAAAGTATTTATGAAAAGAAAAAATCGTTAAAGGGAAATGTTTCATCTCATTTCAAAATCATATAAGAAAATTCTGTAATAGTAATCATCAAAAATGTAAATACTGTGGTTCCTTTTCACTTAATTCTTTAATTTTCGAAAATGAACAATTCGAAAGAATGTTTCGGCGCCAGTTGAGGCAGGGAATTTAACCCCCAGAGAAAACGATAATTCTGCTGCAACTACGGTTTCTCTTTTTGCTAAAGAAAAAAAAATAGCGTTTCCGGTTCGATTTTATTACAAACTTTTTCGGCTTTAGTCAAAACAAAACCAGGAAAGACTGTTCCATTGCGTTGCATGTTAGATGGGGGCGCAACTAAATCTTTTTTCTTGAGAGAAGTAGTTGAGCTATTGGATTTGAAGGTTATTAATAAGGAGGCCTCAGTTATTTACCCGTTTGGGAGTGAAACCGCTGAGAAACGCATTTATGAGATAGTCGAAATAACTTTGCAAAACATTCTAATCGGAATAATAAAATACAAGCGGTTGTTATTCGCTCGATCACTTCTGCAAAAATTCGGACTCCATCGCAGTTTATTAGAAACATTGCGTTCGAAAAAGGAACTGAGTTACCTCTGAGAGGATTCATGTTTTGATTGGTTCGGATTACATTTCAGAAATTTTAGGTGAAAGGAACATAAGAATTAGTAAAATAATAGTATTTTCGGATATTTATTACAGGGAAAAGGGGAGGAAATTGATGGCAAGGATATATTTTCTAATCATTTAATCGCCGAGAATGAAGAGTTAGACTTTGATAAGGTAAAAGATTCGTGGTTATTAGAAACAATTGGGATAAATTCGGATAAAGAGGTGTCTATGTCAGATAAAGAAATTTTAAAATCGTTTGAACAAAATACGACGTATACAAACAAAAGATATGGAACTCGATTGTTGTGGAAGGAGGATAGTAAGGAATTAAACAATAATTACGAAATAGCAAAACGTCGTTTATTCAGTTTAAACAAAACTTGAGAGAAAAACAAGGAATTATTTTTAAAGTATGTCGGCATCATTAGGGAACACTTAAGATGGCATTGTGGAACGCGTAGAAATGAATTTAGATCAAAATATCAAGACAGGGTATTTTCTTCCACATCACGCGAACAAAAGCATAGTGCAAAGGTTAGAATAGTCTTCGATGCATCGTCAAAGGGCAAGGACGCGTTATCATTAAACGATTGTTTAGAGAGCCGACCGAATTTAAATCCCGATTTCCTTAAAATCATATTACGGTTCAGATTACACAAAATTGCATTTTCTGCAGATATTCAGCGAGTCTTCTTAGAAGTAGGGATCGCCGAGAAAGATAGGGAATTTTTAAAATTCTTATGGATATAATCTCGATCTCAGCACTCGCAATATAGAAACTTAGCGATGCAAGCGAGTGACATTTGGTGTCACATGCAGTCCGTTCTTACTTGCCGCAATCATAAGACTGCATTTAGAAAAATATGAGAAGGAATATGCAAAAGCATGCGAAATGCTAAATGAACTCTACGTTGACGGCCTGATAAATGGCACCTCCGACATTACGGAAGCCATACAATTAAGCAATGAAATGATTTCCATACTTAGTGAGGCTAGTATGAATCTTCGGAGATGGGCAACAAATTCCCCAATTCTAAATGAAGCTTGGAAACGTGCTAATGTTCATTGCCGGGAAAAATCGGAAGAATTCGGTGTACCATTAAAGATTCTGGGAATCATTTGGGACAATATGAATGATGACTTGACATTCGACATCAAACAATCTGAGAAGCTGAGGTATCTTGTGACAGTCACGAAAGGAAATATGTTGCCGACCCAAGGTAGGCTCTTTGATCCCATCGACATAATGAACCCTTTTACCGTGAGGATGAAACTGTTACTACAAACAATATGCGAGTTGGGTATACCATGGGATGAATGTGTTCGCAGTGAAATAAAAGCCACATTTATAAAGTGCTTGAATGAAATAGAAGTATTTAAAAAATTTGAAATCCCTAAGCTGCATTTCAATGAGGTTAACTGGGAGTCAGTAGAGCTTTTATTTTCAGACGCAAGTCCTAAGTGCTATGGATCTGTAACTTATTTCCGAATATGCGGACAGATATGTTACAAGCTTTATAATGTCAAAATTTCGTTTGGCTCCTTTAAAGAAACCCAAGCTGCCTAGATTAGAATTATTAGGCGCCTTGATTTCAGCGAGAATGGGACATTACCTACAGGACACTTTCCCCGTGCTAGAGAGAGAAAACATATTCTATTGGAGCGATTCCCAGATATGCATCCACTGGATCAAGGGGAAGGCCGATGATCGGAAGCAGATTGTTCGAAATCGTGTGTCCGAAATTGAGGAGAAGACAAATCCAAATCGTTGGCATCATTGCGCAGGAAAAGGCAATCCCGCAGACCAACTCACTAGAGGAGTAAGTGCCCAAGCTCTAGTGAATGATGAAATTTGGTTTTCAGGACCAGCATGGCTTTTGCAAATAAATCTCCCGTGTAATAAATCGAGTGATATAGTTGATACTGAGTTAAATTACGTTGAAAAGAAAGACGAAAGGTAGTTGTAACTTTTCAAACGAACATTGAATCTTTTCAGCCTTTGCTGAATCTTGATAATTTTAGCGACTTAGATAAGGTTATGAGGACGTTTTAAGATTCGCGAATAATTGCAGACCCAACAGAGAAAAGGTCACAGACAACTTAACTGCAAATGAACTAATCAACGCCGAAAAATATTGGGTTCGGTGTGTCCAACAAACTGAATTTGAAACAGAATACGAAGAGATAAAACATCATAAATCAGTTACTCAAAGTTCCAAACTCTTCAGTCTAAATCCTATGATGACTGAAGATGGACTGTCGTGCTTGGGTGGACGATTACAAAAATCGGACTTTAACTTCTATGAAAAACAACCACTGATTCTGCCCGCTAGATCCAGATTATCTCACCTCCTGATAATGAGAGAGCATCAGAGACTGCATCATGCTGGTGTGTCTGAAACCCTCACCCAAATTAGGGATAATTACTGTGTGGAAGACAGACTGTGAAATCTTGTCTGAATAAATGTCTTATTTGCAAAAAATTTAAGGTATGGCCTGGGAACCAGATAATGGTCCGTTGCCGGCAAATAGAATCCAAGCAAGATATCCGTTTGAGAATGTAGGAATTGACTTTGCCGGTCCCATCTACAACAGGAATACTGACGAGGCGTACATAGCCTTATTTACGTGTGCAGCTCGAAGTGGTGTCCAGCTTGAGCACCGAACATTTTCTATTAGCCTTCCGTAGGTTTATTTCCAGGCGAGGAATTTGCCACACGGTGAACTCTGACAATGTAATGACATTCAGAAGTGCGGACATTGAACTCAAAAGACTCAACATGAATATTTGTGAACCAGAAATACAAAATTATTTTGGTAAAAAAGGTATAAAATGGCAGTACATTGTTGAACGTGCTGCATGGTGGGGGGATACTGGGAACTAATGGTTCAAATAACAAAAATTGCATTGAGGAAAATTTTAGGAAAGGCATTAGTTTTCTATAAGGAATTGCAAACTATTTTGGCCGAAATAGAAGCTATAATAAATTCACGTCCATTAACATATGTTTATAACGAACCTAATGAACCATTCTCTGTCACTCCTGACAACTTTTTAACTGGAAGAAGATTGAGTGTCTTACCTAATTGGTCAGACAAGAGAAATATTGAATTACTTAAAGGTAAAAAAGAATTAATCAAAAGATATCTTTATCGGGAAAAGATACTAAATAATTTTTGGAAAAGGTGGAAGAGGGAATATCTTCTTCAGTCGAAAGGTGTAAATTTGAACAAAAATGTAAATGTGAAAACTGAATTTAATATTAATGATATAGTTTTAATAGGTGAGGAGAAGGTCCCAAGGCAACTATGGAAGCTTGGAAAAGTAACTGATGTTCACAAAGGACGTGACTCTAAAGTAAGATCTGCCTCAATACAAACATCCACAGGTATAATACAATACCGTCCAACACAATTGTTATAAAATCTTGAAATTGTGTCAAATCAGTAAGTTACTTCTTTAATTGATTATTGTGATCAATGTTACTATTGTGTAGTAAATTGTAGTTTGGTAATTAATTGTTTTTATTTTTTTGTGCTTTGAAATTCATTGTATTCCTAACGAAAATTGTATTGAACTTCTATTTGGATTCATATTTATTATTTTGAAATTGTATATTAAAATATGTATTCGACGAATTCTTTCATCGGGGCGGGAGGATGTGGCTACAGTAATCCCTAGAAAGGGAAAAGTAGAACTGTCATCCCCACGCCCTTCAGATTCCTACTCACCTTACCCCCAAGCTGGTGTAGATTTTGATCCGGCTCTAAGGCATGTAATGTTTCCATTTTGTATGTTTTGTGGTAGTGGTGTTTGTTGGTGTGTCTGTTGTGAATAAATCATAAAAAGACAAACTGGATTATCGTTGAATTTGGATATAAAATCATTCACATGGGAAGCCATTACAACATATGTCCCACTGATCCCTCCACCCCCTGGTGATTTATTTTTTAAAATTTTTTCAGCATATTATCTATATTTGTATCGTGGTTGATGTATTACTTATTGAAGTACTTATTTTATTTTTTTCTCAGAAAAAAGTATTGGTAGTGAAAGGGTTAAAGTGGTGCAAAAGTGGTTTTTGTGCGATAAGATGCTCCGAAGTTACTGAGAAAAAAACTTCAAAGTTTGTAAGAAATTAATTAAACAATTAAATTATTAGTTAACGATTACATGCCCGATTTTTTAAAAATGATTTTAAATTGTTTTTTGACTTTCATTTCTTGAATAAAACGTGGGAAAATACTTCAAAAAGTACTATTTTGTTTTAAGTATGGATTATGGATAAAAATAGTTTGAACCCATCGACAAGACTGGGCTTTAATTGAAAAACAATCTCCTTTATAAAATTCTATAATTATCAAACACAAATGATTTTTAAGAACTAATAATATAGACATGGAATTTTCTTCAAATTTATCGAATAAAATATGGTATTCTCGAGCGTACAAACAAAGATAAAAAGATGCAGCTTCAAGTGAAAAACATCAATTTATTTTTATTCTTTTATCAGCACTCAGGCTGCCATATATATGTCGTAAATTGATTTAATAACATTTTCAGCATGTGTTCTATTGGCTTCAACAGGCATTAGAGCTTCAGTCTTATTCACATGAATTTTAGAAGACAAAATTGGGTATGTTGCTTCAAGGCAACACTGAGCCTTTAAGGGTTAAAAATTTGAGAAAACTTTTTCTCCTACCCACGAAGTAACTACGTGCCAACTCTGGTAGCTCTAGATCGACCGGTTCGCCTCGTAGAGCGTTTTGATTGATTTTCGCGTCACGTGTCGCAATTTACAGATAGTGTACATTTGTCGGAGAAGAAGCAAAGTTGTGCGCATGCGCTCTGATTGAATCTCGGAAAATTTTCTCTGTACGTTCGAGATATCATCAGAGCGCATGCGTATTAGTAGTTTGTACTCGTATATGGGTAATTCCGTTTACGCGTAATTAAGCACACGACCGGGGGAGGGACGAAAAATCTCTTATTACTAATGTGACCATAAGTCCCGTATTTTGGTAGCCTGACCCGGCGTCCCCAAGCACAGCTTCGGGACACCCAAATGTCCCGTTTTCAGAAAGAGAGCAGCCCACGATAACAATTTCAAACAAGAAGAGGACAAAATCCTACGATAATGTCTAGTAGCCCGTTGACGACGGAGCATGCGCTATACGTGTCACACATATATAAGTTGGTCAGAAAGGCCTACAATCCATTTCACCGTATGAAGTGACAGAATGGAACTCTGGGAATATTTTAAGTGAACGTCGCTGGGCGGAAGTGTTCACTTTCACGCCAATAATTCAAATCATAAGAACTCGCACAATTATTGAATATATTCTATGTCTGATCGGCACTAATGCACCCGTGGAAACTGTCTTTTTTCTTATGAATAGGTTGTGGACGAACTAGAAAACACAGTTCAAGTCGCAATTCATTAAGCAACGTTAATTACTAAAGTTAACCATTCAAAAGGCTGTTTTTTTTAGTAGTGGCATACTAAACTAACTTTGGTATTGAGATTAATTTGAGAAAAAAAATCCAATTAGCTTATTGGGTGGTATTAATTGTTTAATTAATTGTATTAATTAACAATTAATTACCAATTCAAGACACGTCGTTATGATTTGAGATGAGAAATTGGAACATTTAGGTCTTTGCTTCATCGAAAAATTTGGTAAGAACTTATGCCAACCTTAAAAATTGCATTTAAGAATTGATGAACTTGGTGGGGCCTTGGGAAGGGTGGATTTTAAGGAATCCTGCCAAAAGAATTTCATTTTTAAAAAATCTACACCGAAGCGAAAATGTGTTCTTCAGAAAAATGCAAGGTCACATGAATTATTTATTTTCACGCGTTTATTCCCGATCTTTTCATTAATAAATAAAAAGTGAAGAAATGTGTGTTCTCTTGAATTCACATAATATTACCTAAAAATTAAAAAATGTCTCGCTTTGATAGAAAAAATAAACGGTCGCCTTAAGTATTTGACAGCCGACAGTCAAACAAGTCTGCGGTGGAGGGCTGTCTCAGTCTTCCAGAATTCCCTTTTTTCGTCACCAGTTTTCTGCGTTTTTCCTCGAAAGATTTCCTCGGGAAGGTTTTGCGATTGCTTCCCGATTGGAAACAGGTGTCAAAGGAAATATCGTTTGATACTCTCCCAGTTCTTGAACATCCCGCGCGTGTTTGCAAACTTTGCCGAGCGACCTTGAGCGGACAGAGCCGATTACCTCGTTCGTTCAACTCGCTTTTCAGTTTCAAATTTGAGTCACCCGCAGGTGCTAACAACTGGCCGTGAAATCCTTTCAATCCGCAATTTCTGATTCAGAGGCATGGATGAAAGTGAGGGCAAATATTCGGACATTTTGATGTGCAGCACGAATAATATTAATGGGCTGATTTCATTTTCAAAGTAATTAGGAGAAAAATGCGGTACATCTGCATCAAAAAAGATGTTCGTTCTTGTTTTTAACCTGCCGTCGGATTCATTCATAGGTATAACCAGCGGGAGTGGTCTCCCCTAAACTTTCTCGTATACTTCTGGAAAAAGGTGCTGTTTCCCCTCCCCCCGCGTGGATAAAAAAAATTCGAACCTATTGTAACCCAGGATCCAATGACTATCAGAAAATATTTAGGTAAAAAATCAAATTTAAAGAGATGCGTTCCGATTAAATGCGTACCGATTTCCACTTTTTCTTAGCTCAAGGATAATTCTTCCGCGTGCACAGATTGCTACCAAGTACGCATGCCCATGAAGAATCGGATGAAAACAAAAGCGCCAAGCAGGAGTCAGTAAATATCGTGCACAGAAGATTATGTATGCAGCGTGGAGACCGCATTTTCACGATCAACTATACAGACAAGACAGTCAACCTTTGACGATTTGCCTGTACTTATATGGAACTACATTCAGTAGTGACGATGAAACTGTGTACCAAATTTTATCATCTAGCATTCAAGTTTTGAGTTATAGATTCCATGATCGCGACTACATAGTGTATACCTCCGCTGATTTTGTCAAAATTTGAAGAAACCTACAATTATGTTTAAAGACTTTGCCTTTAGCTAGTTTTAGTTTCCGAGTTATCGTGTTCACAGACACACACACACACAGACATACAAACAGACATAATTCCAAAATTGTGTTTTTCGGACTCGGGGAGGTCTAAAACGTGGAGATTCGTCAAAATCTCGAGTTCGAATTTTTTGACGATTACAATACTTTCTCTTCTTCGTATACGAGAAAGTAAAAATGTTCTGATTATACATCTCCTAATAACTGGTAGTTCTGTGAACAGCTAAAAAGGTGCAACCTCGAGTGAAAAACATCCATTTATTACTTTCTCGTATACGAAGTATACAAAGAGAAAGTATTGTAATCGTCAAAAAATTCGAACTCGAGATTTTGACGCATCTCCACGTTTTAGACCTTCCTGTGTCCGAAAAACACAATTTTGGAATTATGTCTGTCTGTGAACACGATAACTCGAAAACTATTAGAGATAAAGGGATGAAATTTGGTATGTGAACTTGAAACATAATTTGTAGGTTTCTATCAAATTTTGGACAAAATCTGTAAACGGGAAGTCTGTCAATGTGTACGTCCGCGGTC
The DNA here is from genome assembly GCA_013235015.1 of Araneus ventricosus. Lineage (NCBI taxonomy): Eukaryota > Metazoa > Arthropoda > Arachnida > Araneae > Araneidae > Araneus > Araneus ventricosus. The sequence continues at coordinate 2,939 of BGPR01014199.1, read as the reverse complement.
ATGTGAACACTATAACTCCATAACTTGAACAGCTAGATGAATAAAATTTGGTACACAGTTTTATCGTCATGAATGTAGGTCCGTATAAAATTTTGGGCCAAATCCGTCAAAGGGTTGACTGTGTGTCGGTCTGTATAATCGCATACTTGTTCAGTTTTGAAATTAACTCCCTGCGCATGCCTACTGGTGGCAATGCCTGTGCACAGAAGAAGGGCCGCTCCGAAAACTTGGCAGTTTGCCAAAAACCAATTCTGGCGCGATTTTATAAGGAAGCAAACATTTAGGGAGTCTCGCCAGGTCCTGTTGCGCAAAAGAATGCGTAGGGGATTTGAATTTGTTTTGATCCTTCAAACCACGCGTGGTTCCAACTTTGGTTTACTTGCGACGGAAGTTTATTTGACGTCTTTTATTATTCTAGTTTTCTCTACATGTGTTAGGAGTATACGAGAAAGTTTAGGGGAGACCACTCCCGCTGGTTTTTATTCTTTTATCAGCACTCGGGCTGCCATAAATTGATTTAATAACATTTTCAGCATGTGTTCTATTGGCATCAACAGGCATTAGAGCTTCAATCCTATTCTCAAAAATTTTAGAGGCCGCAGGTATGTTGCTTAAAGGCAAAGGTGAGCCTTTCTTAGTGTTAGTCTTAGTCTTTCTTCCTCTCCTCCCAATAAAAAAATTAAGATCTGCTATTCATTTCAGGTTTAAAAAGTTTAGCCAGTGTTGTCATTCACTGTAACGTCAAAGGTTCTTCCTGTCACGCCGAAGCACCCGGGGTGCTGAATGATAGTCGCTGCATTAGCTCGAGTACTGAGGCCGGTGTTCTAGTGGCCCATCACCGGGCCACGGCCCGATCCCTCCTGAAGGAGGTACGTACTATCACTGGAGGGAGGGTAACACAACCCCCACCATTGCTGTACCCCCAGGGGAAGCGAGTTCGCGCTTATGAGGCAGCAACCCCTCCGTGTACTCGCGGTGTCATTCATTGTAAAGACAGCATCGTTTGCGGGGACATCGGATATCATAATTTGACTCTGTGGGAGGTGCCTTCTTTATCCCCATACGTGCGCTATCTTGCAAAGCTATATTTATAATCAATGTACCATACTGAACACCAATATTATGTACACATTTTACTCCCAAATAAATACAATTCAAATGCAAAAGCTAGTGTGATTAAATATTTAAATGATTAAATAAATGATTAAAATAAATCAAGTGAAATAAAATTCTTATAAGACATTAATTTCTCAAGAAAACGATTTTTACTATCATAGCCTTAACATTTCCGAAACCACGAGAAGATGGAAGAAGTATCTTGATGAAACAATGAGATTGGTATTTATCACGTGATCGATAAGAAGGGGGAAAAAAACCCAGCTACACAAATAACAGATAATCTTATTCAACTTTTTACAACATAAATCGTTTGGTTCTCGAAAGGAAGAAACAAGATCAGATGAAACTAAACAGAAAAAAAAAACTCTCAATATGAAACTATTAGCTTATCGCTATTTTTTTCAATTTGAATTATTTACACAAATCTTAGCTTTCATCAGTGCTAATAAAATTACCATTGAACGTGTATTTTATCAGTATTCAAAAAATTATAATTAAGTGGCTGCTTTTGTCGTATTAACAAAATTACAATTATTTGTCCGTTTTTATCAGTAATTAACACAATTACAATTAAAAGTCTCACCTTTACCAAAATGTTTCAAATGTTATAATGGTGTCAAACGCGCCATTAACTCTCCAAAATGTTGAAGTCAGTAAAACGGCTCCCATCTTGAAACGAATTCAAACAATAAAAATCTTTACATATGCATCGGTTTTTATTGTTTCAAGGAACATTTATGAAATTCAAAGAAAAAATTCAAAGAAAATTGAACAACGCGTTTGGTCGCGATTGCGTTACAAATATATACAGTGGAGTCTCCCTATAACGAAATCGCTTGGTTCCAGTTCAAAAATTCGCTATAGAGAAAATTTCGTTATACGGAGATTAGAGATTTGTGCAGTTATTTAAGTAAATGTTCCAAACTTTTCAATAGGTGCTATAAGTTCAAAGTATTTAATTATAACTTTCAAAATGAAGTAATATATATTATAAATTTGTTAAAATTATACTAATTTTTATTGTACAAATAAAATGCTCAAAAGTGAAGACAATTCACCATTTAGAGAATAATATGTACTAGTATGTATTTACGTTTATTTTACTTGAAAAATTCCGTTATTTTACATTGCTTTCCATTTCTTGATGTTAAATTTTCACAAAAATTTTCACATTTTATGAGTGAACTAAAAATAGACATTTCTGACATTTTCTTCCATTTGGAAACCTCTTTAAATGGTTTCGAATGATTGTAGTATTTCAGTCCTGCGTGGTTTTGGCTGTATTACGTCTTTATTTTTGGAATAACTGTCATTTTCCTGGCCTTAATTGTTGTCCTTTAAACTTTTCAAAATCTCTTCATCTGTAGGATATGAAGCAGTTAACAGATCTGCGTCCACTTCTAAAATGTCGGAGAGAGTTGCATCATCTGTTATTCTTCCATTCCCGTCCACTGTTTTCCATTCTTCTTTCCAGTCGGCCAAGATCGCATCTTCATCGTCGGAATCACTGTCATCTGTCTGATTACTGAAGCCTCATCTTTTAAAGCAATTACGGATTGCTTTAGCAGTTGCATCAAATTTCCATACTTCATAAAGTTCTGCAATTGCCTTTCGAAGATTGATGTTTTCTTGAACTGTCATTTTTTACTTTCTCGTATACGAAGTATACAAAGAGAAAGTATTGTAATCGTCAAAAAATTCGAACTCGAGATTTTGACGAATCTCCACGTTTTAGACCTCCCTGAGTCCGAAAAACACAATTTTGGAATTATGTCTGTCTGTATGTCTGTGTGTGTGTGTGTCTGTGAACACGATAACTC